>JAADVZ010000597.1:0-19502 GCA_023335925.1 Pythium phragmitis | reverse complement strand
TGTCGTCAAGGTCGTCGACGTGTCGTACGGCGGCGAGAACGGGTTCAACCAGGCCATTGAGCAGGCTGCCGAGACGCTCGCGAATGTCAAGTTTGTCCAGGAGAAGCGACTGATCTGCAAGTACATGGAGGAGATTGCGCAGGACTCGGGCAAGTACTGCTTTGGCATTACCGATACCATGCGCGCGCTCGACCTAGGCGCCGTCGAGACGCTCATCGTCTGGGAGGATCTGCCGCACCACCGCCTCACGCTGCGCAACGAGTCGACGTCGGCCGAGACGTTCAAGCTGCTCGCGCCGCCCGAGGAGAGTGTCGCGTCCAACTTTATCGACCCCGACACGGGCGCCAAGCTCGAGACGGTGGACCGCGTGCCGCTCGTCGAGTGGTTTGCCAACAACTACAAGGACTTTGGCACGACGCTCGAGTTTGTGACGGCGCGATCGCAAGAAGGCTCGCAGTTCTGCAAAGGCTTTGGCGGCATTGGGGGCATTTTGCGCTGGAAGGTTGACTTTATGGAGCTCGACTATGACGAGGTCGAAGACGATGACGACGACGACTACTTCGACGACGAGGCGTTCATGTAAACACACAGCTATAGTATTTCCGTGGTAGAGAAGCAGGAATCCCAAGCCCCCATGAGAAGAAGAGGAACAGTCAGGCGATTCGTACAATCAAGTCGGGCGATTTGGAAGGACCGCGCGGCCGGACCCAATGCATTGGAAATGATGGTGAACCTTTTGGTCTATGATACCACAGTATTTCACTGGTCGTTAGCTTCTCTTGCCCTTCATAGGCTGTATATCCGGACCCATCAATCATCGTAATGATGGGTTCTCTCACGGCAGACATTCATAACCCCACTCCAGCCCACTTCTCGATTCTCAGCGGACCCGACAACTCGAAGGGATGGCCCCAGTCTCCAGCCACCAGCTTTCGCTTCCGACGGCACGCGCGAAGCCAACGACACGCACGCCACCCGCCGAACTCGAGCGGCTCCACGCGAAGCTCGCCTTCTACGAGCAGCCCATCACGTTGTTCAACCGCCCCGTCGAGAACGATCCGATGGAGCTCGCGTACAAGCAAGCTTCTACGCAGCGCATGAACAGCGCCAAGCCCGATGGCGGCAAGACGAACAAAATCGCGGCCGAGAAGAGCGTCGGCGCGTGCTTCCTCGTGCGATTCGCTCGCAGTGCGATGGCCGCGATGCGCTCGCTAGTGCCGACGCGGCGACGTCCACACGGCGATACGACACACCGTGGTGGACTGATTCAAGCAGAGCATTTGCCAGGGAAGACGCTGATTACCCACCGCCTCGGCGGCAAGCACAAGCCGCCGGCCAACGCCGTCGCGGTGACTCGTCCGCAGCGCCGTTTCGTAGAAATGGACGAATCCACGCGTTTCCGCCTTGAGCTCGCGGGTATCCGCGTGCAGAGCGCGCCGCCCTCGTACACTGTCTGCGTCTAGGGCCCAGAAGAACCCCTTGGCTCTCAGACCGAACGTCAGTCCTGCCAGCCCATTCACTTTAAGACAATCGTGTTCTCTCTTTTCATTTTGGTCCCATGCCTTCAATGTCACTATACTAGTCACTCTTTCAAGAAAATACACGAAGACCGTCACTATCACGAGGTATTATTAGTGACCAAGTTGCCGATGCCTGGGAGTTATTTCCCGCCCCCATTTTCATTCCACCGAAAGGGGGAAATCTTCCAGCGCGACCACCAAGACCGATGACGCCCATGGCGCCGTTCTCAGTGTTCACGAACTTACTGCTGGCCAGCGACGCTGGCGACGATGCGGGCGCCGACCAGCCCGTGACGGAGCCGCTGGAGAGGTACCGCTCCAAGGATTTGCGCAAGGAAGTGTACCGCCTCAAGCTGCGCATCGTGCGCAAAGGACCCGAGATGAACGACCACAAGAATGGGTACATGGCGCTCTTGCGCGCGTACTGGCGTGAGCACGCGCCGAGCGAGACGCCTGCCGAGAGCAAGCCCGCGGCGATGGCGACGACAATGGCAACGGCAGCAGCAGCGTTGGATTCGCACGGGCAAGACCACACGGCAAGCAAGATGGCGGGGAAACCGACAACGATGCGTTCGTGGGAGCGTGAGCCGGACCGCGCGCCAGTTGAGGCTGGTGTGATGACGAACACGCCAACGGCGCTTTCGTGGTCGTGCGAGCCAGAACCGCCGCAGCTTGTGTCACAAGAAACGGCATTGTCCCAGTTGAAGCAGCACGCGCAAGCAGTGTCTCCCCCGCCCTGCGGACCACCGTCTTTGGCGCCATCGCCTTCATCACCACTCCATGAATCGTGCGAGTCCCAGACAGCAGTGCCTCCGCTGTCGACGTTATATGCGACCGATGAACCATCCGCCTCTTCTAGCTCAGGCACCGATATGTCGGAAGATGAAGGTCAGGAAGATGCGCGAGATTCTGCCGGCCAATCGTCCGACGTGAGCGATGGGGAAAGTGTGGAGGACACCGAGGAGTTGCAAGCCCAGCTGGAATCAACCACTCCGACCGCGCTAGCGTTCAGTATCGAAGCCCCAACGATCGCACCCCTTTCTTCTCTGCCGAAAATCCCGACTATTGTCGAAGACGACCAGCTCAGCTCCACTCACTCGGAGCCACCGGTCGAGTCGGTGGAGGTGCGCTCACTGGATCACGAAGATCTAGATGCTACGATGAAGCGCACGCACTACTGGGAGAGTCGACTGACAGTGTCTAAGCGAAAGATTCACGAACTTCGTGGGGAGATGCAGGCGGTCGACCAAAACGACGAAGAGATCGCGTTGTTGAGGGATGAATTGACTTACTACACGCGAGAACGCAAACGCGCTGTGCGGTCGCTTCTCACGGGATCTGGTCGTCTGCAGTAAACGCTCGGGGGTCGATTGAGAGACGAAGACAAGAAGACATGAACGCCAGTTTGCGTGAGTACGGATAGTTTTGGGATGCATGGATTTTTATTTGTCTACAGGGGTTCACGGTCCAGAACACACTCGAGCTTTTCTTCATCTGTGCTTCATCTAAGCAAATACGTGACGGCTTAACAGAAGAAGCAGCACAGCGCTATACAGTCTCCCAGCATCCACGGTCTTCAAGAGCTTCTAGAACCACACTCGTCGCCGCCGTGGCCAACACCAACTGAGACACGGTACAAGACACGCTTCTGCTGGCTTTGGCGACTTGACGGACATAGGCTTCTGCGGAGTCAGTGCTGTGGCACGTTGGTGATGACGACTTTATAGCTGTCTTTTTCGACATCGACTTTGTTGCTGCCACGTGCTCGAATCTTGTCGACACCACGGACTTGCTGCAGAACGACCGAGCGATTGCTCATGTCTCGTCGGTCTCTTGCGTTCGAGCGACTATGCCGGAGGCTTGCACGATTCTTTGCCTCGGCTTGCGGTGGGTCCGAAGGAACTTGATGATGGGAGGACACAATCTGGCATCATGCCACCGGTGCCCTGGCAGGTCTCGCGGTTGCCTCGTAGTTTGTCGTGCCACATTGAAATGGTGTGTCCACGTTGACTTCTTGAAATGTCGCAACATTCGCGAGCAAGTGGGAGACCACAGAAGTGACCGCCACCAGCGTCAGTATCAGGCCCATGCGCGTTCGCGACCGGCTTGTTGGGTTTGCCCAAGTGCCGTGAGCGTGACTGGAGCTTGTACGCAGTTTGTCTATTTCATTGTAATTACAGTAGTAGAGAAGTTGTAAATTGCACTCTAGAGAGGCCGCTGAGGTTGCTCACGAAAGGAGTTGCCTCGATTCGATGCACGGGTGCGGTGCCTTTTCTTCTCGCCGCGGTGCGCTCGCCACGAGGCCCTCAACGTTGCAAACCAAGTGTCGTTGGAGCCGCTGACGACCATGTCGTTGGCCACCATCTCGTTGACCTTGACCTCCGTTTCAGAGGCCTTGTCAGGCGTCTCCTCGTTCTTGATGTAGACCACCGGGTTCTTGGGGCCGAGCGACATGCGAATACTTGCACGCTCTCCCTCTTGGTCATCACTGTCGGCAAGTGGATCGTCGTGGAGAGACGGAGAAGAAGGGTCCTCAGCATCGACCGACGACTCAGTCTCCAGCGGGCTGGTGCGTTCGCCATGGGCCTCGGAGTATTCCTGAATGGCCTTGAGCAGAGCCTCCTCTTCTCTCTCTTCTGCATCGCTATTGATAACATCGTCTTGCTCATCAACCGACTCGGTGCCAGCCTCGGAGGCCACGACCGCAAGACCCGCGCGCAGCTCGTCCAGTTCTTTCTGCAGTTGTTTTCCGTCTTCGACCTGCTTCGTCGAGCGATACTGGGCACTGGAAGCAGTGGACCACCCTTCGATTGACCGGCGGCGGAAGATGGTGGAGCGACGCGGCTGCGCGACAAAGTTATGAAAGTCGGTCGTCGTTGGTTTCCACGTGACCGTCGCCACTGGCTGGTCCCGAGCTTGTGCGTCCAGCACCGAAACCTTCTCGTTTTGGGTGATTTCCTCGGTAGCTTCCTCAGGGCGTCTCTCCATCAGTGGAGCATGCTGCGGCGCGGCGAGCGCACGCAGTACTCTGCGAATCTGCTGGCTCCACACGTTCATCTCGAACTCGGTCGCCGGGGCGAGCACGAGGCGTCGCCCCTTGGGGACGTTGAGCGCGAGCCGCCAGATCGATGCCGGCGAGCGGCCGCGCTTGCACAGGTCGGCCGGCATGACTTCCAACGCGCTCTCGCTGCAGCGGCAGAGGTCGATCTCGCCGCGCAGCTTGCCGTTCTCAAAGGTGAAGTACCGCAGCGTCGTGCGCGTGAGCACAAAGTGGCGCGGCTTCCAGGTCTTGCGGCCGAGCAGTCGTCCATAGCCGCGCTTGAAGAGCACACCCGAATAGAGGATCGGCTCGCTGCCATGGTCGTCGAGGGACTTGCGACTGCGTGGCCAGGTCATGGGAGCAGAGTGGCTCGTGCGTAGGAAGCGGCGATTTGATCAATGGGGGAGGCCGATGGATGGCTTCGACCACAAGGGGGGTGGGGAGCTGCCCGACTTAGTCTGCTTGCCCGTCACCCAAGCAGCACGAATAACGACACCCCTGAGATTATCCACCCGCATCAACGGGTGCATATCGCACAGAGCGTCATCAGGTCACTCATCGCCACGATCTCACGACAAGATAGGGGTGTATCCAAGATGGGTGGTCAGTAAACGCACATTTCAACACGCATTTGTGGGTTAAACCTGTGAAAGATTGTTTTTCAATACCCTAGATTAGTACCTTTAACCTAGCCTGCTTTATCATAACATGATTAAGTGTAATTTAGTTAGAAAAACGGATTGAGTAGACCAATATACTAACTTAAGGATGTTTGTTTTGCCCCAAGATTCGGTCTGCAGGAAACTTTTGATGCCATGGTGTGGGCACGACGACAGGGCAACGCGTGTCGGGAGGGGCAGTGACGAGAGAGTTGCTCACTCTATGTCCCTCTGTTCTCTCACTCTGAGCATGTCCCACGACTGGACATCTAGATACATTCTCAGCCGGTGAGCTTTTCGCTCTGACACCAGAGGCGTCGCGCTCGTATGGATTGGAGAATCTCCAAACCATGGGAGCTCTCCAGCGGAGATTCCCTTTTTATGCGGATCACAAAGGTATCACGACAACGCTGACGCACAGAGGGGAAGGACCCAGTCCAGAGGAGAAGGATCAATGAACTCTCCACAGCCAGCACCGTACGATTCACCTGCGATCCATCATCAAAGTGCAGAACAATACTGCACTTGGCGAGAATGAGTACAAAGGTGGAAACTTGGCAGTATTTATTTGGTCAGAATGTACCAGTAGGTCATCCCTCTTTTGGCTTGGAGCGAGAACCCATGCGAAGTAGGAAGAGGATACTCCCTCAAGCATGATTGATCGCGGCCGCACACTCATGGAGGATGAGTGGAGCAAGAGCACCCCAAACCACTGCAATGCGATGACGGGCTTGGAGCCAGCGAATGATTCATCGACGGAAGTGCTGCCACTTCAACCTACTTAATTATCATATCTAGGACTACCCTATGTTAGTATCTGTTTAGCCCGGTCCGGGTTGAAAGCTGCTGAACCCGCATGGGTCCAAAACCACCATCTTTTCGATATTTCAACATCTTGTACAGGCCTGATCTCTATATTTCAGAAACCTCTGAGCTTGCGCACCACAAACGGCACGTGCCGTCCCCCCTTGCTTGTGTGTGTGAAGCATTTCTCTCAAGAGCCGACGGAAGCAGCAAAATAAGATGGTGGCGCTTGTGAAGAACGCGGCGGTGCCCGCCATCAAGTGCGTCTAATACGCTCGTGTAGGATCCCTGATATCGGGTGCGTCTAACGTGCCTCTTCTGTGGATGTGCCTGTAATGAACAGGGCGGCCGGCCAGCAGGTCCGTGGCATGGCCACCGAGAAGCAGAGTATGTGACCCCTTCCTTGTCTAGCGTCCATGCACTAGCTCGTGGTCTAATTTCTGGGGCTCCCACTTTGATAGTCCAGATGCGTATCGTGGCGACGTCCAACATTGCCAAGATCACCAAGTCGATGAAGATGGTGTCGGCCGCCAAGATGCGCGGCGCCGAGACCCGCCTCATGGCCGGTCGCCCCTTTGTCGCGTGGCTCGACAACACGTCGGGCAAGCACCGCATCGTCGAGAAGGACGGCGTCGTGCCCAAGGAAGAGCTCGAGGGCGAGAACAACCTGTTTTTCGTCGTCTCGACGGACCGTGGTCTCTGCGGCGGCATCAACTCGGGTATCGCCAAGACGGTGCGCAAGCAGTTTGCCGCGTTTGACCGCTCCAACTCGGACGTCTTTGTGCTCGGCGACAAGGGCCGCGCGCAGCTGCGCCGTGACTTTTCTGACGTGATCCGTGCTTCGGCCACGGAGGCGTACGCCAACCCGCCGACCTTCACGGTCGCGAGTGCGATCGCCGAGCTCGTGATCGCGTCGGCCCGCGAGAACGAGAAGGTCCACGTCGTGTACAACAAGTTTGTCTCGGCCATTGCCTACTTGCCGTCCGTGCGCTCGCTTGCCGTGTCGCCGACGTCCGAGGACTGGGACCAGTACGAGCTCGAGCCCGAGGACAAGAACGAGCTGCTCGCGGACCTCAAGGAGTTTGAGATTGCGACGGCCATTTTCCACGGCATCGTTGAGAACTCGACCTCGGAAGAGAGCTCGCGTATGGCGGCCATGGAGAACGCGACCAACAACGCGCAGGACCTCATCCAGTCGCTCACGCTCGTGTACAACAAGGCGCGTCAGTCGCGTATTACGACCGAGCTGATTGAGATTATCTCGGGTGCCGCCTCGCTCGACGGTTAAACGGATAGGCTTCTTCTTGGCGGTGAGGTCGTCGTCGTCGTCCGACTGTACGTGTGGTGGGCATAGTGACAAAGTGCGGGAGGGACGTTCGCTGCTCGGACCTGGGGATGCATCTGAACGGAAGGAAGAGCTCCCGGAGAAGGGGAAGAGACCGACTCGCCGGCTCTGGATAAAGGACTGCCAATACGAAAGAAATGATAACACGAATGCGTGGTCTGGAATTGCATGTACTACATACAGCATAGGGCTTGATAAAGTCTGGATTGGCCGAGCAAGATTCTCGTGACGACGGCTCAGTACCCCATTTACGTATGCCTCACTTACCGAAGCCCAGATCAGTCTCAGCCCACGGGTCCACGGTGAACGCAAGGAGAAAGAATCGGTTGTATGGAGACCTTTACTTCGGCTCATGCTCACAACCAGCGTGGAATGGAGAAGGTTTGGCGGAGGGTGTGATAGAAAGGAGCGTGGTTTGTACGAATAGGAAAGGTTGAGAGCGAGATAAATAAAATGGAGATGAAAAATGTGGATAGAGTTACCCCCGCGAGGGGGGTTCAGAAATTGGGTGAAGCCGCATTAGTTGAGTCGATTCCACGGTAATCTTTAGTAAAAGGCGAAAGATTAGTACGTGATGAAATCAACTCTGCGGGTTGCTCTTCCATCGGACACTTGGCCGTACAGTTTATATCTCAAACTTCCCGTACGCTCTTCTTCAAACAGCGTGGCCCTGTGAGTGGCATTTCTCGAAAGAGTGACATGTGTAACTCGCCAGTTTCAGCACTTCGGAATCCAATGACCAGCAGAAGTCGTAGCCGCTCGCGGGAGCGCACTGCGCGGAGAGGACGACCGCGCTCGAGAAGCCACAGCCGTAACCGCAGCAGCAGCCGAGACCGTCATGGTGGCAAGGTGACAGCGGCGAGCGCCCCCGCGCCACGAAGAAGTGGCCGAACCCGAAGTGCGTCCTCCGAACGGCGTTCATTGTCCAGGCGCGAGCACCGTCGATCGCGCAGCCGCAGCGGCGATCGTGCGTGCTCACGTACGCGTGGGAGAAAATCTCGTAGTGCATCTCCATCTCCTCGTTGCAACCTGCGCGGATACTCGTCGGATGCGTCCGGGTCCAGCAGCGCTGACGGCAGACGCTCGCAACATGAGACCCGAAAAAAACACAAGAAAAGCAAGAAGGACAAGAAGGCGAAGAAGAGCAAGAAGGCTTCCCGTCGAAGCGACTCGTACTCGCCCACACGACCGGTGAACACAAGAGGAGATGAGCGTCACCATGCCGTCGCGGATGCCACGGTGGACCCAGCCACCGCCCCACATAATGCGACCACCGAGAAAAACTCTTCCGCCCACGATGACGATGCGAGAAGTTTCTTTGCGCGTTTGAAGCAACAAGAGTCGACCAAGGAAACAGTGGGTACGATCCACGCAAGCGGTGTCGCCGCGCCGACCGTCGCAGTGACGGACCAGTGGGAATGCAGCAAGGCCGGGTGCGGCCACAAAAACTACAAGCACGCGGGCGTCTGCAGCAAGTGCGGCGCCATGAAGCGCATGTCCGAGTGGCGTTGACAGAGTATACACCGTTGAGGGTGTATACCTGGAAGATATCTCAGTGATACAGAGCGAACCGAACTCAAGAAGTTGAGCATCTCCTTTCTCTATACTCCAGGACATGCGAGGTCTCTTGAATACTACGATACAAGAATGGACCAGCGTTGTCTCTGGAGGGCAAAATCTGGTGGACAGCGCTCTCCTATCTGGGATACTGGACCGATGGATGGATGCTCCTCCCTTTCGTCACTGGATGCATCCATGGTAAGAGTGCAGATGGATTTTATAAAGAAAAATCATTTCTTTCTGCAGCCACTTCTCAATTGACCCCGAAAAAAGTGCACCCGGATAGAACCTGTTCTATCCTTCTGGAAGCGGTCAGAACGCCTCCGTCAGCTCAATTGCACCTCAAATTCGAGGTGGAAAGCTCAGGATCAGGCGGTCAGAACGGTTTTTCTCATACAGAGTGTGTGCTACCGTCCAACTGTGGTCGCTGCTCGAAGCGCGAGAGAGCTTTCTTGAGAGAGAGAGAACCAGACAAAAAGAGATCGTCTCCACACACTCGAAGCAGCCTTCGGCGTCTACTTCAGAACACCCCCAGCGACCACCACCATGACGGGCGAGGAGCCGCTGCGCACGGGCGTGCTTTTTAAGAAGGGCTCGGGCACGGGCCCGTTCGGCCGACGCAACTGGAAGCCGCGGTTCTTCGTGCTCACGCCGCGCAAGCTGTCGTACTACACGTACGAGAACGGCGAGCTCAAGGGTGAAGTGGATCTCACGCGCTGCACGGACCAATCAATCGAGGTCATGCCCGCCGACTCGATGAAGACGGGCAGCTCGGCCTCGACGATTTGGCGCATTGCGATCAACGCCGCGGACCGCCGCTTCATCGTCGCGGCCGGGACCGAGTTGGAGATGAACGACTGGGTCGAGCAGCTACTCGTGGCCTTCCACATCAACAGCGGCCAGCCGCTACCACAGCGCCGCTCCATGATGCAGGCTCCTCATTCGGCGCTTGCCGGGGGTGCGACCGCCCCGACCAGCGTTACGGACAGCGACCTGTCGCGCAACTCGATCACAGATTTCCAGAACTTTGCCGCCGCGCGACGGTCTGTCGGAGGCAGCGTACGCGCGAGTCTAGGCGTGCACCCCGGCAGTGAGTTCCGCCTCTCGGACGAGTTGGAGCGGCAGAAGCACGCCGAGCAGCAGCGTCTCGAAGAGCAGCGCCAGCTCAAGGAGATGGAGGCCGAGCGGCTCCGCGAAGAAGAGCTACTGCAGGCGCATTTGCGCAGCCAGGCCGAAGAGCGACGAAAGGAGAAAGAGCGACTCGAAGCGCAGCAGCACGAGCAACGGCTGAGCCAGGAAGAGGAGCACCAGCGGCGCGTCGAATCGATGCTCGACGAGCAGCGGCGCCTCAAGCGCGAGCAGCACGAGCGCGAGCGCGAAGAAGCCGAGCGACACCTGCGCGAATTGGACATCAAGGAAGAAGAAAAAGACGACGAGCAGCCGCTTATCGAAGTGGAGATTCAACGTCGCCCCATGCCGCCCTCGCCGGCGCGCTCGCCGGTGACCGCATCTCCAATTGCGCCGTCTACCCCGCCGCGCTCGCCGATGCCCGAATCTCCTCTCGCGCCATCGACACCGCCACGCTCGTCACTGATTGGCGATGCCAAGAAGGAAGCCATGTTGCGCCAGCAGGCCGAACACAGCAAGCGACGAGAAGCCTCGATCAAGGACCAGCAAGAGCAGATGCGCCAGGACTTTGTCGCCCAGCAGCAGCAACAACAAGCGCACGGCAATGCCAACAAGCACGTGGCGACGCCGCCTTCGCCGACGGGACAGTTTGTGGCCAAGGCGTCCGTCGAGTTCTGATCGCGAGAGGTCTCGACACTCGAGCCAATATGAGACTTCTAATCTGACAACAGTTTACGGTAACTAACCACGTAAAGCCTTCCAGATATAATATATTACCGCACTGTGCGTGTAAATTTCGCGGCGGTGCAGGTTGAAGCCAGCACTCCGGGTTCTATGTGCACAGAATACCTGTCCCCAAAGGAGTCAGGACCATTTCAACAACCTGACCAAATTGGATATCCCGTCTATATTGGTTTGGCTAAGGTTGAAGAACGTCTTCAAGTACCTCCTATAGACGATACCCTGTATGGCTTCAATACCTTCGCGCGAGTGACTGAGTCCACTATCATCGCATTGTCGCGGAATGAGGGAATCATCACAACCAAAGTTCGAAGTCCGTGAAAACCATGGCGGAATTGCGCACGGACGCTCGCGCCGCGCGGGCGCCACAGGGAGACAATGAGAGCTACCGTGCGTTGGACGAAGAGAAGGCGCCGGCCGGGAGTCAAGCGTCGTCGCGGCCGCCCAGCGTGCGACAGCAGTACCCGCTCAATATGACGGTCGACTTCACGAAACTTCGCGTCTGTGTTTGCGCGTTGTGTCTTCTATGTGTGTACGGATAGAGAAAGTGTTGATATCTATTCTGTATGCATGCGCCAGGCGAACGCACTGCGGCGGTATATGGCGTTCCATGGTATCCGAGAGGTTCCGGGGAGTTGCAGGGAGCAACTGGCGATTGTCGTTGCGCAGTACGTCGTTATGACTCTTCGTGATGAGGCAGGCTGTCGTGACTGAGACGGAAACTACTGGGTATCAATCAATGTAGACACTTTGGGGAGCAGTGCAAAGTGGCGGACGAAGAGACCAGCATCGCATCGTTCGTCTCTTACGTACGGGAGTTTTTCAAGAGTGGGAGGGATCTCGTTCTCGAGAGCTAACAGTGTGGTTTCCGTCTCCATAGATCAAAGGCATTCGTGTGCAACCCGACTCGAGCGATACCGACAGTCACAGCGACTCATCGAATGACGACTCGGACGAATTTGAGCTCGGGGGGCGAGACCACCTTGACCGGCATGAGACGTTCGCCATGGGCGGCGCCCACGACGACGCCGACACGGATAACCATTCCTCAGCGTCCTCGTCCGATAATGAGGGCGTGCGTTTCTCCTGCCATGTGTCTGTGTGTTGTAGATGCCAACACTGACTGCTTTGGGAGTGAACTGTAGATCTTTATGAGCGACACGACGCCTACGAAGAAGGCCAAGCGGTCGCATCCGTCGGCATCGAACAAAAGCCTCAAGACCCAGCACTCGGGCTCGTCCTCCTCGTCTCCTGGTGGCAAGTCCCACGGCAGCAGCAAGAGCAGCAGCAAGAAGCAGCGCAAGACGCGGCTCTACTGCGTCTGCAAGGGCGCGAGCTTTGGCAACATGATCGCGTGCGACAACAAGAAGTGCTCGGACCGATCGAACTGGTACCACATGGCCTGCGTCGATCTGGACCCTTCCCAGGACCCGCCCGAGACCTGGTACTGCCCGTCGTGCCAGGAGATTGACGGCGATGGCGTCCCAGAGAACCGTAAGTCAGTCGTCTCCAACCCACGGATCCGGATGCAATCCCCCGCTCACCATACTGGGTTTGCTCTCGCCAGAATACCGCAAGCCCGTGGCGAGTGTGACGTACGGTGACATGATCTCGCACGCGCTGACATCGCTTCCCCATGGAAAGGTTGGCAGAGTTTCTCTGTGAGGCGGCTTTGCAGGCAAGAGATCTGCCGGCTAATAAAGACAACCTCCTATTCGTAGGGCTCGTTCAAGGACATTTGCGACTTTGTCGAGAAGCAGTACGAGAGCCAACTCAACTGGAAGCTGGAGAGGTGGGTGTGCTCTCAGATACTTAGGACACTAAGATTCGCCACCTCCTCACCTCTCTCTCTGTTGCCCAGCGACCAGCGCAAGTCGCCTGTCTGGAAATCGTCGGTCCGCAAGATCTTGTTCTCCAACATGCGCTTCCGCAAGCACCCGGACGACAAGGGGCTCTTTTGCCTAGCAGCGTAAAGCACCCTTGGTGATCGTGCGTGGTGTAAGCGATTATGTATGAGCGAACGACACCATCGAGTCGTACAAGGTCGGTGGGTGGTCGAATTCCTGCGACTTGTGTGAAGGTATTTTTTCTATACTACTAAGCTGCTCCAACGCCGAAGTCCATACGTTGGTCCTCTCCGTGTCGTGCAAAATGGAGCTCCACGTACGCATAAGAAAATCGCAATAGCAGCGAGTGTGTTTGCATCAACTCCATCGTGCATTTCTGTTTTCTCTGTGGACTGAAGTATTCGCGTCCGCTTGCTTCCTCCCTTACTCTGTCGGTCACTCTCGGGTGCTGGATGCAGGTGGAGCATTTAGTTCGGGTCTAGGTCAGGCAGATCCTCGTCGTCGCTGTCGCCTTCGTCCTCTTCGTCGTCACCACCCATCATACCGGCGTTCTGCGCCGCCATCATCTGGTTGATGTCAAAGCCGCCGGCGCCGTTCAGCGCGCTGAGGTCAAAGCCGCCCTGCTCTTCTTCCTCATCCTCGTCGACGTACTTGGACCAGTCCGTCTGGACGTTGGTCTTCTCGAGCACCTTGTCTTGCAGCAAGCGCGGCCAAAAGTCGTCCTCCTTGTCCTTCTTCACAATGTGGAAATGGACATTGCGGTCGGCCTTGGCCCACACACTCTGGGCGTCTTCGACGTCCACCTCCTTGAAGAACTCGAGCTGCACCTCGTACTTCTTGCCGTTGCTCAGACCGCTGCAATGCACCCATCAGATTGTCTATCCGAGTTCTATCAGTTAGAAGGACGTCTTCGTACCTGAACGAAAGCGACTTGTTGGTGAGCTTGACCTGCTCGTCCTTGACGTCCGGAAGGTCCACCGTCACGTAGAGCGAGTCCTTGCGCTGCGCCCACTTGACGGGCGCCCACAGGGCCTTGGTGTCAGTCATGGCTCTCTTTCTCAACTTCTTCTATCTCGAATGCGAAGAGCTCAGCTCGGCTCTCTTCTTGGATACTGTATGATTCGCTCCGGGCCTTCCAGAATGTCCCGACCAAACCCGTTTTGGCGGGAAACGGGTCGGGTTCGACAAGAGATAAACGGGTCTGAGTCAGCGTGGCCCACACAAAATAGAATGCATGGGAAACGTTAGGAACTGATAGAGTTCCAATTCTGGTGATGCTCATCTTCAGGAAGCCAGTCCACGGCAGCGTCGTTGCTGGTTCTGATGTGGCGTTTCCTCGGCGTCGGTTCGATGGCATGATAGTACCCCTCCAGCTTCTCAGAATGCTCTTCATGTCGCTTGAGAGTATATTGATGATACGTCCATTGCACTTTACGTCTCACGAGCCGCGTCCCTTGCTTCGAAAGGGTCGCGAACTTTTATTCCTTGTGCGTGTCATAACTCAGCACCCGCGCAACATTCCAGCAACCATTTGGCCTCACAGAAGGATCTGCGGCGGTGAGATTCCCCATTGGAGGAGTCGTCACTATCACGGGGGTCTCTGCCCATTGATGGAAGCGTATGGTTTTGGAGAATGCATTCGTGTGGCAAAAACCTACCAGGTGTGGTCACGACCAAGTTGAAGAGCCCAAGACTGCAACGTGGTCTGATACCTTAGGCCCCGCACTGGATCCTGTTGCATTGAGCTGCAGTACGGTACAGGATTTGCACGGCTCATTTTGAAAAAAATCAAGGGCAAGTGACAACCTCCGGCCACAAGCTTGTCACAACTTGTGACGAGCTAGCAATCGTGAGCTAGCCTTTGGTCGTTCTCCCCATCGCATTGACCATGCAATCGTAGTTCTGCCCCTACTGTTCTAACGTTTACGCTCTGGACGACTCGCCAGTCCAGGATCACGTGCCCATCTTTGCATCCAACTTGCGTGTGGGGTTCGACCGCCAGACTCGAGAATGTCTCTCAACACATAATCAATGACACAGTATCCCGAGCCAACGAACCCTGCGCTGAAGATGCGCGTGACCAAGTGTGAATATCCAGAGAGGGAAAGCATGGATGCTCGTGTCAATAGGGAGATTTTGCTCCATGGAAGAGCAAAAGTCACTGGATAGTAGAATGAAGGCTCAGGCAGTACAGTGTGTACGATCCACTCCTTGCATCAGACCAAAAAAAGATGTGTGTGAATGAATGTGTGGAAGTTGGGGGTCTGAGTCTGAGTCGATTTCGCTCACCAGCCAATCAGTTTCCGTTTTGCCTTCCCTACGGTCCAACAACGCGCGGCAGAGCCAGGGCGCCAGCCGGTTGCGATTGCGACTGGGCGACACATGGCTCCACCGTCCAGCTGGACCCCCTTGAAGGGCGGGATAGTTTCCCCCTTCCCCCCCCCTCCTTGGGCCAACAGCATTTTGCGAAGTAGCGAAAGAGCCCAACATTGGAAATCCAACACCAATAAACGGCTTCTCTCGCGACGAGGCAGAGGGAGAGAGAGAGAGACATCGTCGACGACGCGCGCGCACGCACACCGGTACTGGCTGGCTCCCCGCCATCTGCCGTTGGATTGTGTTGTGGTCTCTGTTGTTGGCTGTTGGCATTCTCGATCTCCGATTCCCAACTCTCCCCCTCACTGTCTGTGAGGGAGAGACCTCCACACGAACGGACCCGACATCACCCGCGTCCAACACTCTAAACCAACGCTTTCCGACGCCAACGTCCAACTTCCAACAATCATGACGGCGCCGCCCAAAGTACGTGTCCGCTTTTTGTCGTTGGAATAAAATTGCGTCTCCAATATGACAAAAGACCGAACGGGACAACTAATGGTACTCATCATGGCAGAGCGTGGTGTTTGAGACGGCGCCGCCGGCGTACGTCTTCCAGCAGACTTTTTTCGCGGCCACGGTCAAGCTCGTGGACGCCACCAAGCAAAAGGTCACGGGCCACGCGCGTGCGCTCCAGGTGACGCTGCGGTACCACGACACGTACGACGTCGTGCCGGACCAATCGCTGCTGGTCGTGGACGCCAACGCCGCGAGCGTGAGCTCGGCCACAGGCACGTGCGAGCTGCGCGTGATGCTGTCCCAACTCACGGCGGCCCACGACGGCCGCGCCTTCTGCCTCGAGATCCGCGCGAGCGACGGCGACCTCGAGTCGGCCTTTAGTTCGCCCATCCACGTCATCAAGGAGAAGCTCCAGATCGTGCAGCAGCCGCCCGACGTCTGGTTCAAGGACGAGGGCGGCCGCGAAAAGTGCATGGTCGTGTCGCTCGTGCTCGAGAGCTCCCCGGGCGCGCGCATCGAAGAGCGCGTCGTGCCGCTGCAGCTGCGGCTGCTCTACGAGTCGGGCACGCCCGTGCTTAACCAGAACATTCTCAAGCTCTTTCCCGACATGCGCCCCAACATGTCGCGCGGCCGCGTCTCCATCTCGTTCCGCATCGACGACGTGTCCAAGAACCACCAGGGCCAGTCGTTTGTGCTCGAGATCGCGCCCGAGAAGCAGGAGACGAGCCAAATGTTCCAGGACATTGCGCCCGCGCGCACGAGCGTGATCGCGATCCGCTCCAAGCGCAACAAGCGCAAGCTCAATGGCCTCACGCCGCGCAACGGCACGACGCCGCTCCACAATGGCGGCGTGCCCAGTGGCTCGCCGCTTGCGCAGCCACGCGCGAACATGCCGCCGCCGGGGATGGTGGGCAACATGATGATGGGCCACTCGCCCACGCACGGGATCGTCGGACCGCCGTCGCAACGCCCCCGCCACCTGGGCGCCATGATGGCGACCGCCTCGACGTCCATGAACAACCGTACGTTTTGAGTGTCTCTCTTGTAGCTCTTTGACTTTGTCTCTCGACGCTGACGGCGATGTTGATTGTAGAGTACGTGCTCACGCCCCATCCGTCGGCTGGCCGCATGGGCGGACCGCCCATGATGATGGCGCCGCCGCCGCAGCAGCAACCGGCGGCCGCCGTGACACAGTCGTGGAGTTCCCACATTCAGCAGCCGCAGCACGCGACGACGGCTTCGGCGCCCATGGGCGGTGCGGCGGCCCCGACGCCCACGCCCATGACGGTCGAGTGGAAGCTCGCCGGCTTTGAGATCCATCCCGATGGATCTCCGAACGTCTCGCGGCCGATCTACCGGTGTACCCATTGCCGACGGCTCGTGGACGTCGAGATGATGAACCACGGACAGGACCTCCACGCGCCTCAGTGCATGTTTGTGCCCGGCGGTGCGTACCGCGGGCATGCCATGGCAACGCCGCAGGCCCAGCATCATATTCAGCAGCAGCAGCAGCAGCAACAACAACAGCAGTTCTACGCGAACGCGACGCAGCGGGCCGCATACCCACCGGACCGGAACACGACTCCGCGCGCGCAGGCGGCCGTGTCGACGCCGATGAACGCACCCGAGCCTATGGCCGCCCCGACGGCTGCCCACTACATGGCGGACGATGCCATGCAGCAGCAACCGCAGCAGGATATGACGGGGGTCTCGCCCAAGACAGTGGACAATGCACTCAACGGCCATCGCCCCGTACTCACGATCTCGCCCTTTATGAACAAGAACTCCACGAGCAACGACTCGATGGATGGCCAGCAGTCGACGCAGACTCAGTCGTCGGATGATGCGCGCGATGGCAACCTCTTTGCGAGCCCGGCGTTCCGCAACCAAATGGATCTCAGTGACATGCCCAGTCCGACCACGGAAGAGAAGATGATGTTCCTCAACAAGCCGTTTGATAGCCAACAAAAGCTCGAGATGCAATCATCACCACAGGACCAGCAGCAGCAAGATTACCTCGTGGACAATCCGCAGTCGTCGCTCTCGGCTGAGGACCAGTCGCTGATTGTGAGTGTTGGCAGCAACGCGTTGTACAACGAGATGACGAGCATGGGAATCAATGTGGACGGCATTTTCTCCAAGTCGGGGCTCGAGCCAGGCCACCCCATGGACGACTTTGGCGAGCTGTCGGGTGGGCTCACGGAAGAAGACCAAGTGTTTTACATCTTGGCACGCATGTACTCGAACCCGCAAAGCGGCAAGCTTGGTCTGCCAGCCTTTGACCAGTTTCAGCGCATGGTACGGAGTTTGCTTCCTTGCTTTCGGACTCTGCTCGCGCGAGTTACTCACTCTTGTGTCTTGTCGCTTTTAGCTCGGGTTCTATTCGGAAAGCCAAGATGATATGCAGACGCAGGTCGTGTTCCACTCGCTCCACGAAGTCGGGCTGCCTGAAAGCGAGCAAATGGAGATCACGGCCCAGTTCCAGAGCGAGCTCCAGCAGGACTCGGATGCTGTGCACTCGCTACCAAAGTACCAGCACAATCTCGTGCTGCTGCGCGAAGACGCGTTGATGTACTACTGGAGCCAGTCGCTCACGTCGCTCACGTGAAGACCCATATGTGTGGAGAAGAAGTACTTGTATGATTTGGCAGTTTTCAGGAAGGCTTGCTGCACACTGTGTGCCGTCAGGCCCAGCGATAAGAGTGTGGTCGCCCGTAGTTAATCTTATGTGTGCACAATGCGCAACTCGACCACCAGTAGCTACACATGCGATCGTATTGAACGATAGATGCCTTCGATGTGAGCAACTAGATTTCTATACTCGTCCGTTACTGAAGTAGTATTCCGCAGCGCGGATCTGCCAGCGGGGTCTGGCCAGTGACTTATGGCACGACATGCCAATAGAATCGGATTCCGTTCTCAGCTCTACTACTAGCAGACAAGTGCAGGCGAAGTCTGGACAGCGAGCAAGCGGGAGATACCTCTCGCCCATGTACCCGCTACTGATGGCGTTCTGGCAGTTAGAAAAGGAGGATATGTATTGAGGATAAATGGAAAAGTCGGACGAATTATGCACGTTCTCCTGAACACGACCACGAATCGGATCGACGGCGGTCGGTCTTGGACTTGGGATAGAACTGTTCCTGCGTTGTGTTTTCTTGAGTTGGTCTGCGAAGACGACGGTATACCAGAGGCACCAATGCTGAACACGGACGGACTATCTACACCGACGAAATCGTGCCACCAATGGCAGTCGCCGAGGCAAACAGAGTGCGCTGCGCCGACTGGATCCAACACTGCCTGTTGTGTGTGTAAAACACGTAGCTCTCACAGCGGGGACGCTGGCGGCACCGATCACAACATGCAGCGCTCGTGGTCGTCGTGATAACCTCGAAGTAGGACGCCGCGCCGATTCCGCGACGAGGCGCCAACGCGCGGCATGTGCGAACGCATGGTGCGCGGTGGCGGCGTTCAGTCTCCGAAGGGCACGATCCGCCATAAAGTGCAGCTGTCTTGATGCCGAGAGTCTTGTACTTGAACCATCCTGTAGCCTCCTGCTGGCAAGCACCAAACGCACCCGTATCTTCTGCGGGGGTTTTGACGACACACGCCACTGGTGCGCAGACCTCACGATGCTCACGTGAAGGATCCTGTGGACCGGGACACGAACCACCGTACTGCGCATTCGTCTCGGTACCGAGGAACTTGTACTTGTACCAACCACCGTCAACACTTCGACACACCCCGAACGATTCCGTGTCCTGGGCAGGGGTCTTGAATACACAATCGACAGCAGGGCAAAGCTCACGGTAATCACGCGAAGAATCTTGAGCACCTGGACACGAACCACCGTACTGAGCAGCCGTCTGAGTACCGAGGAATTTGTGCTTGTACCAGACGTCGCCACCATCATCTTCGCATGCACCGAATGCACCAGTGTCCTGAGCGGGAGTATTGAGGACGCAGTCGACAGCAGGGCACAGCTCACGGTATTCGCGTGAAGGGTCCTCCGGACCCGGACAT
>JAADVZ010000596.1:0-19507 GCA_023335925.1 Pythium phragmitis | reverse complement strand
GCTGCATCCAAGTTCTCGAGCGCCATGGTAAGAAAACTTCATACTAGGATTTTGTATGGGGCTAAGGTTTTGACCGGGGCCTAAAACAGTCTCTTGTATTGAAAGTCAGTCAGTTCTTTGAGATGCGTGCCAAAAAGACCAGCGTTCGAAAGAGTTCTCTTTTCTACCAATCCTATCTAATTAGCGGGTCAAAATTCGCAAAAATGGCCACGCAATCTCAAATAAACTAACTGGACAAAGGTTTTGTCCACCACTTTATAAGGTACAGAACCTGTATTATAGAATCTATTTTAGCCATTGGGGTATTTCTTGTGGGGTGTCGAGCAGTGTACACCCTATTGGAGGTGTCGTGCGCGGACGGCCACTACTCGGCGACAACTCCACCCCATCTCGACTTTCCGGCACCGTTGAGCTCACGAGATTCACAGCTATGAGATGGTGGTATTAAATCGCCGCGATCGTTTTTTCCCGGATTTTGTAGTTTTCCGGTCACCTCCCCAAACGGTCAAATTTTGGTTCCTTTGACTCAGAGAATGGGACCTAATACTTCAGTAACAGGAATCAAGCAATTTATCTCCCCTAATCTTGATTTTGTTAAAGTGACATGGTTTAAGCATTATTATGGCAGTAACAGGTGTGTCAGTAATTTTGCAACAGGTTTTCAGAGTGACAGAAACATCTACCTCGCCAGCCCAGCCATGCTGACAACATGCTGGCTGGCGAGGCTCGATGTTCTTGTGTGCATACCGCTCGTTCTCAAGCTCAAGCTTTGCCTGCTTAACATTTCCGTTTTAGTCTCCACGATATCTCCCAATACCGGTAAATATGACGAGCTTTGACGCCCCCAATATATGTGGCTTCACTTGGTACTGTAATACCTCCCACTCCGAGAGTCGTTACTGGATTACGATGAGGCGAGACGCGACCCCATCGCGACATGTGCATGGAGTCGTAATCCACGCATCACAGACAACCATGAGCTGTATTTATCGGACAAATCAACTTGGATGATGCGCGTACACACAGCGGCGTCATGCCATTTGTCGAGTCATGGAAATCCCAAGGGAGACTGTACAATATGTCGGCGACATTGTTGCTGCAGGAAGGACTTGCTTATGGTCCGTGAGCGTTTTGTTTGCGTACCAACACTTTGGAGGGGTGGGCATGAGCTAACTATTTTAGGTAAAGATGCTTCTGAAATAATCCATTGGGCGTGGGTCTCAAACATGTACAAACAATGCGTTTGCTCATTTGTCACTGACAAATCGTCAGCGGGAGCATTTGCTGGTAATACCGTAGCAATTTGCTACGGTACCAACAAACGCTACTAGCAAGACAAGAGTATTGGCTCCTGAAAGTTGAGAGTTGGAAACCTCCACTTCATGTACAGATTTGTGTGACGCCTGGCGCAGTTGATTGCGCGTGTGTTTTGGGACTGTCGCATTATGTGAGCACTGACAATAACACTGGACTGTCTGTAATCAGGTGGCGACTTGTTGGTGTGAGTGAGAATTCAGAGCGAGACCTGTTCTTGACCGTGATCATCATAAGCAATGCCTTGAGGTGGCTTCATTCACGTTAAAATCTGTACAAAAACGAAATATATTATAATAGTAATCTGATGGCCTCACGATATAATCTGCTTGGGACTCAATACACTTAAGTATTACTTTAGATGAATATACTGTGATGTTGCTCGAAGGTATAGGTATACTTTCGGTTCCGATCCCATCTGGAACGAATCTTCAAGGACTTGTGGCTGGAAACGGAACACCTGCTGGAAAATTGCAGTAGGGTTTGAAGATGCGGAGAAAGAAAACGAGCAGCCTGTCTCTGGCTCCACGTGTGTGTTGATTGTCACCTCGGCGTAAGCGAAACTCCCTGTCAAAACTGGTAAATAGAAGAACTCCGTCCCCCCTAAGATTTTTCTTCTTTGACTCTTTCTCTCTGTTTCAAACTCGCGTTTTGATTTTGGGGGCCACAATCCAGTGGCTGTCGGACAACTCATCCATCAACGGATCAAACCATGGTTCAGACTTAGTGCCCCAGTCTGGGACCCCCAGAGTGAACACCGCAGACATTGCGCCTCATGGAAAGTCGCGGTCGATTGTTCCCAATTGAGGTGCAGCGTCAGCATCGCTGATGCTAACTCGGATGGTGGTGATACAGTATGAGTTGAGTTGTGGCCTTGCAGCCGGTGGCTGTGTATGCCGCCTGTGGCTGGCAGCCTCAGTCGACATACACATCATACACATTGCCTTGAGCACAATGGCGCGTCCGTGTGTTCAATCGCCTGCCATCTTCAGAAGACAAAAAAACATATGCACGCAGAATACAGTGTACCGCGCTATATACTACGCTGTACTATGGATAGAGAGATCACGTGGAGAGTGCACCTGAAATCTGTCACAGTGGTTGTTGG
Organism: Pythium phragmitis; assembly: GCA_023335925.1. NCBI lineage: Eukaryota > Oomycota > Peronosporomycetes > Pythiales > Pythiaceae > Pythium > Pythium phragmitis. The sequence goes on along the minus strand of JAADVZ010000596.1, from coordinate 17,085 downwards.
ACTTCTGGTTGTTGGACTTCTGTCCACGTTTTGGGTTCGAACTTCACAGTAAATTCTGTACTGGTGCACCGAACAAATTTTGTGTGATCTGCAATGCTCTGCAAAGGTTCACAACAACGAAAACTCGCCAGCTACAGTGTACTGTACGGTACTGCGCTGATGCAGTACTGTAACGTATGATACGAGGATGATTTCTTCCACTTTGTTATCGGTACAGTATGTACGGGGTAATGTACTCAATTTACAGAAAAGGAGGAAGAGCAGGGTTTCTTCGACTGAGAAGATGCGTGTGTGAAAAAACAAAGATCGTGGTACATACAGTGTCACAGTGGACACGAGCAGTCTCGTTTCTCCGCCGTGTATTCTCCCCACAAAGGGAAAGTTTGATTTTTCTTGGTCATAGCCAGTGCCGCCTGCGAAAATTGCTGTATATTGTCACGGTTCAGTCACTTTGTAAGCCTAACCCTATCTCGAGACATTCACTTTGGAAGGGAGACAAGGCGAAAAAAGGAGAGAGGCGAACGAAAACGTGGCTCTTTCTGACGGGAGGGGACAGAGAGCGAGCGCCGCGCGGCTGGTGAGCAAACTTTCACCTCGATTGCCGTGGCGTGGACCGACCACCCACCCGCCGTCCTGTTTTGGCAGCGGAGTCTCCTCCAAAAGGGGGAGGAGGTGGGGAGGGAAAAGGGGAGATGCAAAGTCCGATCATGAGGGTCCAGCGTATTCTGCAATTTGCTCTCGGAGCCCCAGAACCAGATCCGCCTCTCTTACCGAGCTGCATAGCGATTCCTGTCCTCCGCCATGTTGTTCCCACGATTGTTCGGCTCTGGGGGGAACCAGAACAATAATACCCAGAACAATTCTCAGCAGCACCAGCAGTCCCCTTCGGCGGAAATGCAAGCAGCTCCGATCTTCCAGGCACCGCCGCCGTCAGGGGGCTTTGGCTCCATCACGCTCGCGCCGCCGTCCACGCAGCAGCAGCGTACGCACCACGAGCTCCCTCGTCTCCAGATCCCACCGCTTTCGCTGATTCAGCCGCAACAACCGCAGCAGCCGCAGCTCCACTGGAAGGCCGCGGCCGTCGAGCAGCCGCCAGCGCCGCCTGTCTCGCGCATGCGCATGGTCGCCAACTTTTTCTCGTCTGAGGCTCGCCAGCAACAACAGCTCCAACAACAACAACAAATGCAAGCGCCGCCCTCGAACGGTGGAATGCTGCCGAGCTTTAGTGAGATTCTTGCGCGCACCAAGTCGCTGTACCATCACCCGAGCCAGCCACCAGCGATCACCGGCGACGAAGATGTCGCCATGGGCGATGAGGATATGGACGAGGAAGACGCGGGCGGCCGCATGAGTGAAGAGAGTGACTACAATTTTTCCATGACGGGTGCTCATGCTCATGCGCCGCTCGGGCCGAACTATGCGGCTGCGCGGTACGCGCTCCAGCCGCCGGCGTCGATCGACACTTCATCGTTTGCGATGGACCAAGACTTTGAAGAAGGTAGTATGGAGACGCCGTCGAGTCCGTCGGGATCCATGTCGCCCATGAGCCAGTCAGGCAAGCTCAGCAAGCGCCGCGAGCGCTGGACCGAGGACGAGCACGCGCGGTTCATGGAGGGCCTGAACCGCTACGGCCGCAAGTGGAAGAAGATTCAGGGATTTGTCAAGACCAAGACAGCCGTGCAAGTGCGCACTCACGCCTATGGATACTTTGCCAAGCTGCTCCGTAACATGCCCGAGGACGACGCCGCGTGGGAACTCGCCGAAGAGATGAGCTCGTTGCCTGGCGCCGTGCTCAAGGGTCCGTCCAGTGGCAAGCGCCGTAGTGAGCCCAAGACGGATGAGGCCGGCATGGACATTTTGCGCCGCTTTGTGTTTTCCAAGAAAAAGACTGACGCGCCAGCCAAGACGGAGAACGGCTCGTCTTCGGTGGCCCTCGAGCAGATCAGCCTGTCGGCACCGCAGCAGCCACAGCCAATGTGGGGCGGGGCCGTGCCGCCACCGACTCAGGAAGGGTGGAACCTCATGGAGTCGCAGGCGTCGTCCGTCATGCTCGACCTCAAGCGCCAGCGCATCAATTGATCGGAGATTGGTGGCTCTATGTATAACAGGACCTAATAGTAGTAGCTTTAGTAGCTTTCAAGTGAAATCGAGAAAAACACTGTCAAACTTTGATGTGCCGATAACAACGAAAACACCAGCAATAAAATTTGGCCTCGTCCAGTGCAATCCTCCGGAAGAGATTGACTGGCACGCCGTCGTGCGTTGAATTGGGCAGCTCATTTCGCAAGTGATGGAAGAGCCGCGACAAAATCATGAACGGCGCATCTACGAGAAAGCACAGCGGCGGCGGCGGCCGCAAGCCATATGGGGCGCGTTAAAAAAGGACGACGGCGCAGGACATGCTTTAGCTCACGAATGATAGTTTCAAGGCGTCCGAGAACTGGGTCACCAAGCTCAGGCTCAAGCGTAGCTACGGCAGCGCTTGCACTTGCGACAAGTGCAATCGAGGTCCACGAGGAGGAGGAGGACGACGCGACCAGGCTGGCAGTGGTGCGACTGGTACAGTACAGTACTAATAAAAGTAGAGAGAAAACTAGTCAGCGGAGAAGTCCTTGCAGGATCGGCGAAGTTCCGACGAAGTCAGTTCCGATGACAGCGCAAGCCACTCAAGAATGTCTCGCCTATTAAAGCCGCCAAAGCTCCGACGAGTCCAGGAGCCGCGATCAACGCATACCTGCGAGTGCGCAGAAAGCGGAGCTAAGCGCAATCAATGTCTTCAGAATGTCGACTGCGCCAGCCGGATCAATTCGATTTTTTATAAGTGTAATTTTCTAAAATATTTAACTAGAAAGACCTCACCTTATTCTAGAAAGAGTTTGCCGTGTTTCGAGGATGAAGGTGTACATAGCACCCTATTCTAGTAAAAAGCCTCAGAAAAAGGGGGGAAATTCTGGGACACAAAGTAATACCCCACCATGGAGCGTCCGAAGCCGACAGCGGCGTCGTTCCTGTGCTCGCCGATTCCGAGGGACCCGACGCAGCTGCTCTTCGTGGATGACAGTGCGAGCAGCCGCAGGGTGAGCCGCCATGTGTGGGGCCTCATGGGAGTGACTGCAGATGCTCATGATCTGCTGTGAACTGGACAGACGCCAGGCGGACGCACAGACAGCTTTTTCGACCCGGAAGTTGAGGAAATGACGGGACTGCATCGCAGCGGACAACACGCGACGCCCACGCGCGCGCGCTCGACGCCGACAGCGAACCTGACAACGTCGGGCGGATCTCTGGCGGCGCTGGACGGCGGCAGTAATGTGCGTCTGACCAAGCGCCCCCGCGTTGAAGCCGAGAGCGCGGCGATTGTGAAGGTGAGTTGGACAGAATCCCCTCAGTGGCGAGTAACAGCAAGAGCCTCGTGACCAACTCTGACTGTCTCTTGCGTGGACAGAGCGAGCTGCTTGCGACCGAAGTCGCTTCGTTGCGGCTGCAGCGAGACCATCGCACCGAGAGCCACCAGCTCCAGCTCAAGGTGGGAGCAGCTTTCGGTGTTCTTGTTGGATCGTCTTCTGACGCGCTTGACCGGTAGGAACGCGATCAGCAGGTGAACCAGCTCCGTCGGCAGTTGAATTACGCGCTCTCGGAGGAAGAGCAAGCGCGCACAGAGCTCAAGAGCCTCTCGAACGAGTACGCGAACGAAAAGCTAGAGCTCCAGAAAAAAGTCGTCGAGCTCGAGTCCAAGCTGCACTTTGTGGAAGATAGTTTCTCCGAGTGGCGCGAGAAAGCGGACGACACCATCAGCGAGCTGCGAGCCGACGCGAGAAAGTCCAAACTGACTGTGCGTATTGGAGTGTCGGTATCGTTGCATCAAAGACTCATCTTCCGTTCTTATTCTATGTAGATCCAATTATTGAACGATGAAATCGAGTCTCTCAAGCACATGGCAGCACCGCCACCGCCAGCCGTACGTTGCGTTGGGCGTGAGGAGGACGCGCGGGTGTGTTGCTGATGCTCGCGTGTTGTGCTTACCGGTAGGAGTACTCTGCTCTCGAGTCCAAGATTCAGCTGCTGGAAACGAGTCTGCGCGACAAGGAGTTGCAGGTCCAAACGGCAGATGAACGGATTTTGAATGCGAGCATGACGCTCGAGTCGTCCAAGGAAGTGCGCGTGCTGAACGAGCGAATTGCTCAACTCGAGTCGCAAGAGCGGCGGCTCAAGCAAGAGGTACGGGGCAGCTCCGTCAAATGCTCAATTGTATACTCAGTGCAAGGACTCACTTGGTGCATTTTGTCGTTTGGAAGTTGGTAGAGCTCATCGCGTCGTCGAGAAACACAGCTGTTCAGGACGAGAAGCTCGTGCAGATGCGCCAGAAGCTACAGGCCAGTGAACAGCGTTACGCCCAAGCTCAAGAGGAGATTGCGCGTTCTGCCGCCGCTACCGCCTATGACGAGGAGATCTTCCAGCTGAAGGAGAAACTGCAAGCGAGCCAAAATGAGGCCAAGACGCTGGCCCAGCAACTTGCGAACACGGAGCGCGAGTGCGCAGCGCTGGAGAAGCGACTCGGCCGCGGCGAGTTCAACGCCGAGACGACAAAGGTCGTGCACATGGCTGTCAACCCGACGAGCGAACTGCTTGGCATGGTGCAGCAGGGGAGCGATGTGGAGTCTCTGCGCAACGAGATCGCGCGCCTGCAAAGCCAGCTCAGTGCGGCGGCGTCCGCTGGAACCACTCTACCATCACCAGCGGTGCGTTCGACGTAGATCCAGGAGCAGTTTGGAAAGATGCGGAATGGGCTCATGTGGGGAGAATTGATTACGATGTAGGCGACGACGATGGCATCAGCGACCAAGCTCACGACCACGACGTCGTACGAGACTGTGGAAGGCCAGAAGCTGCTGAACCAGCGGCTCAAGGAGGTGAGGAGACGGACGCTCAGTTTATTATACTACTAGTAGTATAAACTCGTGTGGTTGTTGACTCTGTGTATCCACTTGAACAGGTCTTCCAGAACCAGATCAAGCAGTACCGCGAGGCTGTGTACCAGCTCACTGGCTTCAAGGTGGATCTGCGCAAGACCAATGGCGTCGAGATTCTCAAGCTGCGCTCCATGTTTGCCGACCACGACGACGACGAGCTCATCATTCGCATGGAGCCCGACGGCAGCCTGGAGCTTCTCGAGACGGACTTTACGGCGCAGATCAACAAGCGCGTCTTCGCCTACCTCACGACGTGCCGCTCCTTCCCGGCCTTCCTCTCGACTCTCACGTTGCATCTCTTTGAGAAGCAGACCTTCCAGGGCACCTAAAATCAGTAGGCTGGACTTTTTACCACTTGAATGAATGCGTAATTACCATGTGACCGGACTTGAAGCTTGCGTATCTGATGAGACGGCAGATCGCGCCGTCCGCTCGTTCGTCGCCATTTGGATCCGCTCGCCCCATTACGAGAATCCCCATGCACGCCATTGCCCGCGCTCGCTCCACGCTGCGCGCGTCCGCCGCCGCCGCCGCGCCGCGTCGCCATTTCAGCGCCGTCGCCAACTTCCCGTTCCTTAAAGACCTGGGGCTGCAGGACGAGAACCTGGGCGTCTACGGCGGCGAGTGGTTCGGCAATGGCGCAACCTACACGTCCGTGAACCCCGCCGACGGCAAGGCCATCGCCAAGGTGCGCGCCGGCACGGTCGCCGACTACGAGCAGGTCGTCAAGGCCATGGACGCCGCCAAGCCCCAGTGGGCCGAGCTGCCGGCGCCCGCGCGCGGCGAGATCGTGCGCCAGATCGGCGAGGAGCTCCGCGCCAAGAAGGACCCGCTGGGCAAGCTCATTTCGCTCGAGATGGGCAAGATCTACCAGGAGGGTCTCGGCGAAGTGCAGGAGGCCATCGACATTTGCGACTTCGCGGTCGGGCTCAGCCGCACGCTCAACGGCTCCATCATTCCGTCCGAGCGGCCGGGTCATTTCATGATGGAGCGGTACAACCCGCTCAAGGGCCACGTGGGCATCGTCACGGCCTTCAACTTTCCTTGCGCCGTGCTCTTCTGGAACGCGGCGCTGAGCCTCGTGGCGGGCAACACGCACCTGTGGAAGCCCTCCGAGTCGCTCTCGCTCACGTCCGTGGCGTGCAACAAGATCATCGCCGACGTGCTCGAGCGCAACGGCCACTCGGGCGCCATCTCGTCGCTCATCTGCGGCAGCGGCGCCGACGTGGGCGAGGCCATGATCCACGACAAGCGCATGGAGCTCATCTCGTTCACGGGCTCGACCAAGGTCGGGCGCCACGTGAACCAGGTCGTGGCCGCGCGCTTTGGCAAGACCATTCTCGAACTGGGCGGCAACAACGCCATGATCGTCGACAAGGACGCCGACCTCGAGATGGCGCTGCGCGCGACGCTCTTCTCGGCCGTCGGCACGGCCGGCCAGCGCTGCACGTCGCTGCGGCGCCTCTTCCTCCACGAGGATGTCCATGACGACTTTGTGCGCCGCCTGACTGCGGCGTACAGCACCGTCAAGATCGGCGACCCGCTCGACAGCAACGTGCTGTGCGGACCGCTCCACAACAAACAGGTACGCACAGCGGTCGCCTACCGATCGGTGTGGAAATCCCTCTTACTCACACGTCGTTCTCCTTGATGTAGGCTGTGCAGAACTATTTGGACGGGATTAAGACCATCAAGGAGCAGGGCGGCAAGGTGCGTTGTGCTAGTATTGGGAAAGAAGAGAAGCTAGCACGAACTTATGGCAATCTCCCCTCCCTACTGCAGATTCTCATTGGAGGCAAGGAAATCGACGGCCCCGGCCACTTTGTCGAGCCCACGTTGGTCTCCATCGACCATAGCGCGCCGATCGTGCAGGTACTTATCTCCACTTTGAGATCCACAGAGTGAAGGTCACATGACACTGATCCCTTTGCTATTCTTATTCGAAATGTGCAGAAAGAGATCTTCGCGCCGATCCTGTACATTCTCAAGTTCAAGTCGGTCGATGAAGCCATCGCGCTCAACAACGACGTGCCGCAGGGCCTGTCTTCGTCCATCTTCACCAAGAACCAGTCGGCCATCTTTAAGTGGACCGGTCCGCTCGGCTCAGACTGCGGCATCGTCAACGTCAACATTGGTCCCAGTGGCGCCGAGATTGGCGGCGCGTTTGGCGGCGAAAAGGAGACGGGCGGTGGCCGCGAGTCCGGGTCGGACGCGTGGAAGCAGTACATGCGCCGCTCGACGTGCACGGTCAACTACAGCAAGGAGCTCCCGCTCGCGCAGGGCATTAGCTTTGTCTAAGAACGCATGTAAATCATCCTAAGCCTCGTTTAGGACAACTCAAAGCCCTCGGCATTCGTGATGGCAAAGGTCACTTTGTCCACGAGCGTCTCATAGCGCGTGTACTCTGGGAGCACGATCTGGTTAAAGCACGTGTGCGTTCTCGGCAGCGCCTGCGGATCCAAGTCGGACTTGGTGATGTTGAGCGGCGGCTCAAATCCGTCGAGCGGGATCTTGTTGGTGCCCGTCATAAACTTGAGGAACTGACCTCGTAGCTCTGGCGAGAAATCGCGGAGCGCCTGCCAGAGCCAAAGCACGACCTCCGAGTGCTCACTGTAGCCTCCCTGGAAGACGGTGTTTGCCCGGAGCTCTTCGACGTCGATCGTCGGCTTGCCGTTGAGCAGCATCCTCAACTCGTGGAGGTCAAACACTTGGATCGCAGTCAGTGGGACGACGGCAGAGAAGCCGTGGAGCAGAGCGTCGAGCTGCGCCTTCACGCCAAACTCGGTGCGCCACTGCAGCATGAGCTGCACGTACTCTGCCTTGTTCAGGTTGGTCACGGGCACGTCCCGGCCGTTCTCTTTGAGGTCCACAACTGATGAGCCTCCAGCCGTCGCCTCCGTCTCCACCGAGAACGTCTCGTCAATGACGCCGGCAATGTCGTTCTCCAGCATCCACACCAGCGACTTGTGGAACTGCGGATCCATATCCTGAAGATCACCCATCGTCGTGGGGAGCTGCAGGAAATGCTTGAGCACGGCATCACACAAGGGAAGATCCAGGGTCTGCCGATCAAAGATCGCCTTGGCCATGAACTTGCCGAGGAATCGAAAGTCCTGCAGGCGCGTCGACGAGCTCGGATCAAGTTCAAATTGGCCGCGGTCGCACGGTTTGAAGAGACGTCTGTCTTTGGCCGTGGCGAGCTTGGACACGTGGAGGTACCAGTCCTTGGTGAGTCCGCCCGAGTCGATGCCGGCTTCGTGTGCAAACGTGATCTTGGGCTTGGCGAACAAGTCGGCTCTGGCCAGTTTGGAAAAGCAGCCCAGCGTATCTTCGTACATGGACGCTCGCCGCAACTCCATGGCAAAAGTCGCGCTCAGGTTGATTCCGTGGAGAGCTTGGCGCAGGTCGCGATGGAACCGGAACCGCTTGCGGCGAAAGAGCATCTCGGGCGTCTCTTCGACGGTTTGAAGACCGCTCTGTTGCCGCGCCTCTACCAGTTCGCGGGGTTCGTCCGTGACGCGCTGGCAAGTGTACTTGTTGAAGAAGAAGACTTGCTCCGTCTTGGGGTCCCAGCACTGCACCCAGCGGTCACACGCGGCCGACTGGTCTTCGTGGCTCGTGAGCTCCACAATCTCTGGGCGACCGTGGGTCAGCGTCTTGATGGGCTTGCTCTCGACAAACGCCGTCGAGCCGACCGTGTTGGACGCCTGGAGACGGAAAACGTAGGACGTTCTGGCGTGGAGTCCGGACGCGACAAAACTGCACGACGTGCCTTCGTAGAGCGGCAGGAACGCCCTCGCTTTGGTCGGGCTCGACTGGCCCTCCACACACTCACGCATCTCGAGCGAGTACACGACGGGGGCAGCGCCGTTGGCATCGACTGGCGACCAGAACAAACTGATATACGTGTTGGTAAGTGCCCCCACGACAGGACCTTTCGGCGTCGCAGGAACGCCCGGCAGCGTCCAGAAGATGTCGCTCGCATTGCCCCACTCACTCCAGCCGGCTGGGTTGTGGGCGCGGACACGGAACTCATACGGGCGATGGCAGGAGATGCCGTCAAGCGTCACGTCCCGGACAGAGAACACCGCCGAGAGCGTGCCCCACGGGTTGTTGCGACTGTCGGCGAGTCGGTACTGGATTTCGTATCGATCGACCGTCGAGTCGCTCGACTGTTTCCACCGGATCGTGAGCGATGTCTCGTTGGATTGGACGAGACGAGGCGGCGCAACTGGCAAAGGGATTGTGTTATTGGCTGCCAACTCCATTATGGACGCGGCCGTGATGCGACGCGTGTGGGGAGACTCGTGAGGCGAGGGCGTCGCCGGCGCACCACTGCTCTCGGTCACAAATACGTTGCCGTCGGCGTCGACTGCCACGCCCACTGGGTACCGCACGGGACTCGCTCCGCCGCCGCGGCGCTGGATCGCCGTCTCATCCACCGAGATCCAGAGATATGCCTTGCCCGCATGAGGGCTCGTCGACGGGTACTTTTGGGTCTGGACTTTAACTGGCGCGTACGGGAAGAGGTTCTCCACAACGTGGGTCACCGCTGCTTTCTGTCGCAGTTCGGCTTCTTCGTGCCTGTCATAACGTATCAGCTCCATATCCAGCTCACGAGAGATCTCGTGAGAGAACGACAGGAAACGCACCGCTTCGCCTCAAGCTCCTCCAGCCGATCAAGCTCTTTGTCCGTGGGTTTTGCCAGCACTGACATCGTTGCGCTGGAGTTCTTAGTTGGCGCTGCGACCGCGTAGGCGTTCGCCGGCGCGGGCTTGCGCAGGCCACCGCCCATACCTCCTCATGATCTGTAACGGCTCAACCAACTTCAAGAACGAAAGCGTTACAAACCCCCTTTCGCAATGCAAAACGTTACAAACTTTGTAGTCCAATGAATGCCGGATCGCCGAGGCCGTGGCGCTGGGGCGTGTGGCACGCCGCGGACGACGAGTGGCTCGCAGAGCTGGAGCGGCGCCACGCGCTGCTTGACGGTGGAGCCGCCACACACCAGAGCAAAGCAGCCGCGGCGCGCACGACGGCGCTGAACACCACGATCCCTCGGCGCATCCACCAGATCTGGCTCGGCCCCAAGGAGATCCCGGCGCGCTGCGTGGCGTGGCAGAAGACGTGGCGTGAGCACCACCCCGACTGGGAATACGTAAGTTCCCTGTATGCGGCCTGGATAGAGATTCCGGTGTCTGCCGAGTCTAACTCTTCTTTGATGGACCAGAAACTTTGGCGAGACGCCGACGTCCATGGGCTCATGCTCAAGAACGAGGTGCGTCTCGGGGGCAAGGATTCGGATCGAGAATGGATCGATCGTACGTGACTTTTGTTGTATCTGTTCCCCCAGAGAGCGTTCCGGGAGGCGGGCAACTATGGCGAAAAGTCGGACATTCTCCGGTATGAGATCTTGGAGCAAGTGGGCGGCGTCTACGTCGACATCGACATGGAGTGCTTGAAGCCGTTTGACGATCTTATCCAGGTGCGCTTTGCAGTCGTGTTACTGGTGCTATAGAAATCGCTCATGGACGGCTACTGCACCAGGGCTTTGCATTCGTCGTCGGCGTGTCCAATACTGGCTGCGTGGAGATCAACAACGCTGTCATCGCAGCGCGTCCGGGCCACCCAATTCTGTCGCGGCTGATTGAGAAGATCCACAAGAGAGCGAACCAGCCGCAACTCGACGCTTCGATGCTCGCGCGGATCGCACTCATGGGCGGCGCTGACGTCGCGCAGCAACTCGGCATCGGCGCTGGCGCGTCGGCATCCGCGTCAGCTCCCATGTCGACGATCGAGCGCACTGGGCCTGGGTTGATGACACGCACATTCATGGAGGCGATCGGATGGACGAGCCCGAAGACTGCGCCGGCGACTCGCCACAAAGGGTTCTTATCCACGAACGAGCAGGAATACGTCATTGCGCTGCCCGTGCACATGTTGTATCCACTGGCCAACGACGCCAGGGACGCCGCCAAGCGCGAGATTCGGGCGTTTCCACCGCAGGCGCTGGCCGTGCACCACTGGGCGTGCACGTGGCAGACACCGGCGGGATAGAGACGCAATCACATGTGGTGTAGAAGTTGTCTAAGAGCAGATCCGATTGCCCCAATGACTAGTGCACCTTCCTTCTGCCACAGGTGGCTTCAAAGTGATGCGAAGCCATTACGGCGCTTTCTGATTGGTTGGGCGCGAGCACTTGACACGATCGGATTGGCTGAAATGGTGTATCCGGTGGTCTGTTTTGCTGATGTAATCGTTTGAAACAGCTCACTTCGCTGTTTTAAACACGAGATGGGAATCTTGAAGTCTTGGGCCTTCATCAGTGAATGTACGAGCGGCTCACAATCCAAATCGCGCGCGACTCGCAAGACCCCCTCCTCTCCTCTCCTCCCCCCCTCCTCCCCTCCAACAATGAGCTGCTGCCCCGTGACCGCTGAGCCCCCCGCTGGCGCCGCCCCCCACTCCGGCTCTATCAAGACCTTTGGCTCGACCACGCTCTACGTGGCCGGCCCGGCCTCGGCCAAGTCGGGCATCCTCGCCTTCCCCGACATCTTCGGCCTCGACAGCGGCCGCACCAAGGCCGACGCTGACGCCTTGGGCAAGCTCGGGTACGCTGTCGTGGTTGTGGACCTCGCCGCGGGCGACTACCTCGACCCCGAGACGTTCCAGGCGTCGTTCGGCGAGTGGGTCGCCAAGAACTCGTTCGACGTGCTCTCGGTGCGCATCAACGACGCCGTCTCGTACCTCAAGACCGAGGCCGGTGTCGAGACCTTTGCCAGCTACGGCTACTGCTGGGGCTCGTGGATCGGCGCCACGCTGACGGCGTCGGCCACGCCGACCGTGGCCGGCCACGTCTCGTTCCACCCGACGTGGATGCTCGAGAACATGGTCCACGGCGACAACGCCGTCGACAAGCTCGCCGAGAACGTCAAGGTGCCGCAGCTCTTGCTGTCGGCTGGTGACGACCCGGCCTTCGTGCGCGAGGGCGGCAGCGTCGAGAAGATCCTCAAGGGCCGCGCCGACGTCGGTGCGCGCAGCAGCGTTGTTGACTTTCCCGACCAGAAGCACGGCTGGGTCCACCGCGGCGACCTCGCGGACGAGGCCACCAAGGAGGCCGTGAAGAAGGCCTGGCACACGGCCATCAAGTTCATCCAGACCGTGAACCCGCCGCAGTAAGTAGATGTTTCCGAGTGCCGCGGGTTCGGGTGGCGCCGCGATCAGCTGCACACCACTAATGTCATGTTCATACCCTCCCCTCTCGGCCATTCGATTCGTTCACTGAAGGAGCATAGTAGAGACTTGGGTGCACGGGACTCCACTGGATACTGTATTTCGGTGGGTCCGGTACGGGTTAACAAATAGTGACACCTCACTTGAAGGACGGATGGAGATCTTGAATGATCTGGTCAACAACTGTAAAGGAGCCACGTCGACTTCAGTCTCCCTCATGGTGCTGCTTCCGCGTCTCGCGCGCCGCCCAGCGGCCACCACGCTCGCCCGCGCCGCCTCCACTACCGCCACTCGTCGCCTCTCCTCTCGCGCGTTCCCGGCTGCCGCCGCTGCGCTGCCGCAGGCTTCGGGGAGTGACGACACTCGATTCTCGCGCGCCGTTGTCGCTGCCGGTGCCGCGGGCCTCGCGCTCGCTGCTGGCGTCGGCATCTCAACCGGCGCTGCCCGCGCCGAAGCCGCAAGCAGAGACGACGACAGCAACGACGACCACGTATTTGTGAACTGGTCGGCCTCGCACGAGTGCCGCCCGCGCGCCTTCTTCGTGCCCGAGTCGGTGGCCGAAGTGGAGCAGCTCCTCCGGACGTTCCACGCCCAGAAGCAAAAGCTGCGCTGCATGGGCGCCGGCGTGTCGCCCAACGGCCTGGGCTTCTCCGGGGATCAGCGCGACGGCCGCCACGAGGCGCTCCTGTCCATGGCGCTCTTTGACAAGATCCTCCACGTGGACAGCGAGAAGCTCCAAGTGACAGTCGAGGCCGGCATCATCGTCGGCGAGCTGCTCGACAAGATGCGGTCGTACGGCATGACCATGCAGAACGTGGCGTCGATCCGCGACCAGCAGGTCGGCGGCATCACGCAGGCCGGGTGCCACGGCTCGGGGGCGGCGATCCCGCCGATCGACGACCAGGTCGTCGAGATGGAGATTGTGACGCCGGCGCACGGACGCATGACGCTGAGCGCGACGCAGAACCCCGAGCTCTTTGCGCTGGCCAAGTGCGGGCTCGGGGCGCTCGGCGTCGTCACCAAGCTCACGCTGCAGTGCGTGCCGGCCCACTACTTGGCCGAGAAGACGTTCGTGACGACCGTGGATGAGATTCGCAAGCACCACACGACGTGGCTCGCGCAGTTTCAGCACCTGCGCTACATGTGGATCCCCAACACGGACGCCGTCGTCGTCGTGCAATGCCAGCGCATCAGCGACGACGACGCCAAGCAGGGCGCCGCCAAGTATCCGCCGGCGCCCCACAGCCGCGACGAGCAGCTCCGAGTGCCACGTGAGCTGTATCTTGAACTGGCCAAGGGTAAGCCCGACCCGGATTACCGCGAGTGGAACTTCACCAAGTTGCGCGACAAGCTGCTCGCGTTCGACCCGCTCAACAAGGACCACGTCGTGCGCGTGAACCGCGCCGAGCAGGAGTTCTGGAAGCTGAGCCAGGGCTTCCGCGTCGGTCTCTCGGACGACATCATCGGCTTTGACTGCGGCGGCCAGCAGCTCGTGCAGGAAGTGGCCTTCCCCACGACGGGCACTCTGGACATCGACTTTGTCGAGACGCTCCTCCGAGACGTCGACGCGGCCGGCATCCCCGCGCCGTCGCCCATCGAGCAGCGCTGGACGGCGCGCAGCACGTCGCGCATGAGCCCCGCCGCGTCGTACAACCCGCACCAGGTCTTTTGCTGGGTCGGCATCATCCTCTACCTGCCGACGCCGGATCCGGACGAGCGCCACGCCATTTGGGATCGCTTCTTCGACTACCACAGGCTCTACCGCGACGTCATGGAGCCGTTCGGGGGCATGGAACACTGGGCCAAGATCGAGTGGCCGCATGACGCGGACGAGCGCAACGCCATGCGACGCCGCCTGCAGCGCCGGTACCCGATCGACGCGTTCAAGAAGGCGCGAGACCAAGTGGATCCGCACCACATTCTGTCGAACGCCATCGTCGACGAGCTGTGCGCGTAGAGAGAGAGAGAGGAGGAGTGGATGCGTTGTGTGTTTGTGTATCGTTTGAACTACAGTTGAGAGATACTAGTACGCGGAGTACAACATATACGAACCGTCTTATCTTTTCAGGACTGTGTTGTGGTTTGTAGAAATCGAGTGAGCGCCTCGCTCTCGAGGAGCTGACAGGAGCTCAGCACGTTAGCGACGGACGCACGGAATAACGACTGTTGCTGCGGCGGGAGCGTATCCGAAGGCAGCTGCGCAAGCAGGAAAAGCACGCGGACGGCAGCCATCTCCACGCGATGGGAGAGTGAGAGAGCCTGGCGGAATTCACTCTTGGTGCGGAGCCAGGCATCGACCAGACCGACGACTTGGATACACTGCAACAATGTGGAAGGATCTTGAGCTGCTGACTCGATGGCTTGCTCGATGGGTCGAAGCGTGTGGTTCAGCATGCACAAGAGTGTCTCCGCCTCGATATCGCTCGCAGCAAACGCTCCGATACACCAGCAGCGAACCGTGTACTCCATGATCTCTGTAGGAGTCACTGGCCGAACAGCCATGGCGTCACGCTCACTCTCCGTAGAGGAGGGCGGCTCCGATCCCTCACGCGGCGGTGACTGAGTCAATACTATTTGTAGAACCACGATCTCGACCATTTTCAGGATCCACTCGAAGCTGCGCCGCCCAGATGCCAACAGCATCTTGGTCAGTTCGACTTGCACCAGGCTGGCCCCGTCGATGGTTGATGAACCGCTAGACGAGTCCACAAACGCACACGCCATGGTACGAGCGAGCTGCTCGGAGAACTTGGCGTGCTCTGCCGTCGCTTCCGCCGCCCACACGAGTGACCACAAGCAGTCCTGGATGGATGCAGTCAGTGCCAGCGTGACAGGCAGCGGATCGGTGGATGACGAGTCTCCTTCTTCTTTGTGCTCTGGGCCACGCGGGCGAGCACCATGCAGCTGGAGCAGTGCCTGCATGGCGACGTCTGGAGTCCAGCCATCGAAATGGTCGTCGGCAGTGGGCGTGACGACATCGCGCGTCAGCAACAGCGCGATGTCTCGAAATTCCGCGTCATCATAACCACTGCTCTCCGGCCCACAGAGACGCTTGTACTGCTCGCAGACGAGGCGGAAGCTCTTGAGGCGCTGGTCAGAGGAACACTGCCGTTGGCACTCGCCAGTCTCTTGGAGGAAGCGGTGGACCATCTCAAATAGCCGAGTGACTGGTTTCGGATCACCAGCGGCTGCGAGAGTATCAAGCGTCACCCAGAAGATGCCGTCCATGACACTGTCGATTGTGAGAATCGCCTCACCTGCCGACAGCTTGAGAATGAACTGGAAGACGGCCGAGTCCTCCACAGGAGCTGTAGCTGCTGGAGCGTTCGCCACCAGGACTGCGATCTCGTTTTGGAGGCTGCTGACGAGTCGCGGCGACGCCGAGTGTTCCCGCCAGCGCATGAGCAGTGGACACCACCACAGCAGCCGCGTAAGAAGCGAGTGGTGGTGTGTTATTGCGGTCGCGCTGCTCATGAGTGCGTCAATCAGCGTCGCTGGATCGAGCGCCGCGTACCGAAGCAGCTGGCGCAGTTGCGGCGAAGCGTCGTCTCCACCACTCGTCAGGGAGTTCACTTCCTTCCGGATCACTCGCCCCCACTCGTGGCGGGTCGCAGTGCTGACACGAGTGGCAATCACCACTCGAGTCTGGAGCTGCCAGCCCAGCACCGCCGCCACGCGGACGCAGAGCGGGAGCATGTCGTCGATCGAAGACAGCTCATCGAGTACGCCCGTGGCACAGGCTTCGCGCTGACGCTCGCCCAGTTCGAAGGACGCGAGCTCGTCCAGCGTCGAGACTGCGGACAATAGAGGATCGCGCTTCAGCTCTTCAGATACAGCAGTCGGCTCGGCTTGTCCAGTGCCGTGTGGGTGCAGGTAGCGACGAACGCTGGCTTCATCTGTGCACTCACTGTATCCCGTCCTCTCCGCCGTTTGTGAGGTGCCTTCGGTCGGTCTGTGCTGCGGGTGACTCGACGCCAGCGTCGTCTCCAGTTGTTCCACTACGTCCCTGAGAATGTCGCGAACAGCCAGCACCTCGCTCGTGGGCGTGGTCTCTGCGCGCATCAAGCGACGCGCTTGCAGCGCCACCACTTCGTCCATTTCCTGCACCACGGCTCGTCCGTCCTTACTCTTGTGGAGCGCGCACGCGTCCAGCGAAGACGACAGGGCCATAAACTCATCCCACGCCATTGCATCTTCGCTTGGGGGGTCGCTCTCACTGCCACGCTCGCTGGACGCCAGTAGCGCAGTGGCCACGCGGAGCAACTGCGTCCATAATTCGCTCAGCTCGTCGCGCAAGGCGGAATCCTGCGCTCCCCATTGGTCTGCGACGTGAACAAACGCCCGCAAGTCCCGCGCGGCGTCTTCGTAGCTCAATCGTAGCAGCTGGAGCACGAGTGCCGACTGCGATCCCGTGGCAGCGGCCACCGCGAGCAGCACGCCGGCCACTGATGCGTCTCGCTCATGATACGCAGGCCGACACCACACGCGCCACAGAAGCTCCAGCGCGTCTCTGGCTGGCACGGGGCAGGCGCCACCGCGAAAGAAGCCACGGACGGCGTGGAGTACGGCGTCGACGTCGCTGGCGTCGCGCAGCAGCCGCTGCCAGTGGCGCCACGGGAATGCCACGACGTCCATAGCAAATTCTCTGACGTATCAGTGATACGAAATGTGGGATAAGATCCAACCAACCAATCATCGTCCAGTATCACGTATCGTATCATACGGTATCTCTGGAGAGATCAGCTGAGAGTCTCAGCTGATCTCAGCCTGAGACCTCCACGCTGGAATCAAGTGTGCCACGCGCACCGTGCAACTGAAGCTTCCGCCGGGGGGGGGGGGGGGGGGGCGGGGGGGGGGGGGGGGGGGGGGGGGGGGGGGGGGG
>JAADVZ010000595.1:0-19509 GCA_023335925.1 Pythium phragmitis | reverse complement strand
GTTGGGAGACGGCGGCCTCGAGTTGGATGCGCAGCGCGTCGGCGGGGCCCTTGAAGAGGTTGAAGATGATGGTCGTCGACGTGTCGCCCTCGGGGAATTGGGACGTGTAGAACTGGTCCTGCATGGGCCAAGTCTCTCTTGAAGGAGTGACGCGCACGGCGCGTGGCGGGGTGTTTGTTGGCGCCAAAGCGTTCTCCTGGAGCATATGCACTGGCGGCTTGTGGAGAGGGCTTTCCTTGGCAAGATGGTTTTGTTGGTTTTGTTGGCTGTGTTGGTTTTGCGCGCTAATGTCTTGAAGCAGATGTACAGAGTTGACGACCCAGCCACCGATCGCGAGTAGAGCGCACGCGACGGCCAACGCACGCGCTGGGGATCCACAGATAAAGTCCCATATTGGAGAGGAAGACGATCCGCTTTGCTTTCGTCTAGATGGGGAGAAAGCGGCAGCTTTTGTTGGAGTCATGTGTGCTCCGAGAATGGCCAGTGTTGGCGCGAGGTCCACTTGTTGGAAAATGGGCGTCGCGAGAGGTTGCCAACGTTGGCAGTTGGTGTCGCTTCGAGGTCCGCGACTGTTCATCAACTTTTCCAGGTTTTCCAACATCCAACTTCAACAAAACATCCCTCGTTACAGTGCCCATGATCATGGAAACGAAAAGGCCATTCACGTCATTGGGCGTGTATTATCCTGACAACTACGAGAGCCGACGCACCACGGGCGCGACCAGCTGCATGCGAGAGCGGCGGCGGAGAAGCTCCTTCTGGATTCCCGTATTTTGAGCTCCTCCCGTCCTTCCCTGGTCTAGTTTACTGGTTGTTCTTGCGCTTGCCCATGCGTTCAAACTGCGCAACCATGCTGAGCGTTCGCGAGGCCAAGTCGCGCGTCTTGTCAATCACCTGGCGGTGCACCGAGTTCTGAGGCGTGCCCATGACAATGCGGCCTTCCTGCGAGTCGATTTTGGCGTCCAGACGCGCATTTCGAATGAGGTTGACAATCCACTTTTCGGCCTCCATGTCGTCCTCAATGGCGAGCTTGGTCGAGAGCATCTTGAGGTCGATCGTGCGGTGCACCCGGCAGTACATCTCAAAGATAGCAACACGGGCAGCCTCCATGAAGTCGGCCATGTTCTTCTCGTACAAGAAAAAGTCACTGGCCAGCACGACTTCGCACTCACGGAGCTTTTCCTGGGCCGACTCAAAGTCAAAGCTCACAAAGAGACACTCGACAAACTCAATGATCGGATCGCGGTACGTCTTGTCGTCGACACGCAAGATGCGCAGCAAGTCCTTGGTCAGATTGCGGCGGCGCTTGTGGAGAATCACACCGGCCGATAAATAGCGCAAGAGCCACGGCGCGTTGCTCTGGATGGCCTCAACGCACCGCGCCTGCAGCATGAAGTCGACGATCGCATCGCGGCCTTCTTCGTGCCACGCAAACACAAACAGCGACCAGTGGAGAAGCCACGTGCGCTGCTGAAGCTGCTCGACAGCGGGCATGTCGTGCTATACATGGGAAGAGTCCTGTCAGTAGAAGTGGTGAGTAGCGGTATCACTGTGGAACCAAGACGTACGCTGTTTTCAATCACGTCGTTGATACGGGCAATGTCGGCCAAGGCGTCCTCCCAGCGGAAAATGAGCACTTCGGCCGCGAGCTTGCCCCACAGCGCCTTGAGGTACTGCTTGGACGAGTTCGGGATGAGCACGCCATAGTACGTGAGGTACGTCAGGCAGTCCTGGTAGTTGCCGCACTCGTACTGGAGCTTGGCATAGTTGTAGAGTCCTTCCAGCACCGCTGGAGTGATCTATTGGAAAAACAAGATCCAACAGTTGGTTAACTTACCGGTTGGGAAACCAAGCAAACCGCCCAATAAAAAACGTACGCCTTCGTTCTGTTCGAGGTACTGGGCGTTCAGCAGGTTCTCGCTCTGGAGCTGCATGATCTTCTCTTCGTCCTCGATGAGCTCGAGCATCAAGCGGCACTCGTTCTTGGCGTAGCTAAGCGCATCCAAAATCGCTCCACGGCGGTCTTCAAACTCGGCCGGCACGTCCTCTGTGTCATGGAGAGTCTGGTAGATCTCGACGGCAAAGTCGGCCATGTTCGTGGGCTTGAGGAGCGCGAGCTTAGCGCTCATGAGCTGGTTCTCTTCGTACAGTTCGTTGCTCGAGAGAAAGTCGATGAGCGGGAACATGAAGTGCAGGTCCATGAACGGCGCAAGCGTGTTGGTCAGGTCATACTGGGCGTCCGGTGCCACGGTCGGAGCCGCGGCTCCTGCAGCGTCTTCTGCAGACATAGC
This sequence comes from Pythium phragmitis, assembly GCA_023335925.1. Taxonomy (NCBI): domain Eukaryota; phylum Oomycota; class Peronosporomycetes; order Pythiales; family Pythiaceae; genus Pythium; species Pythium phragmitis. Next base: position 17,218 of record JAADVZ010000595.1, on the reverse strand, counting down.
TAGTGCTGGGGATGGAGATAGGGGGAGGGAGTCGTGCACGAGACCTCGGTCGCTTAGCGCTGAGCTTCCGAGCTTGGGCCGCACGGATCAATTCCCTGCCAATGAGTGGCTGATAGTTTTTACGAGCAAATGGCTCGAGCCGTTCTTACGAAATTCCTCTCCCTCTCAAAACTGATGTGGGTATTTACGTATGTTAACATATGGCGGGAGAATCGATAACATCCTAAACCATCACATTGGTTAACTTCGCGACCTTTCGGAAACATCCAGATGCAAGAAGCGCTCCATGAGATTGCCGAGACCTGGACGAATGCGACCCTGTTCGTCGAGCCCACGGTCGATGGCAGCAGAGACAACCGTGACGCCTGCGGTTTTGGTATGCATGGCCAGAGAATGTGGTCAGTTTTCTTTGTCTGCGTTCTGGAAAGGCATGGCCACTCCAACTAAAATAGTCCAGTCCAACACAATAAATAGACAGGCGTACCTGGGAATCGCTCGTGCACGAGAGCGAGGCCGGGTTCCGAACTGATTACAATCGCGACGTAGATGTTTGACTGCTTGACATGGGCCTCGTTGACGAGATACGTGAGCACGCTGACTAATTGCGTGCCCGTGGCACAGTCCATGGCAAGCAGGAGTACACTGGTGTTGTCGGGGATTTGCGCGAGGCGATGGCAGTTGACGACCCACTCCTCACGCAGCGAGTCCTTTTGTCGAGTGGTGGACACAAGAGCGGTGGCAGCCGACGGGAGAATATCCAAAAGAGCCTGGAGCATGATACTGCCTTGGCTCTCCATGGAGATGGCGTAGATCTGATCAACGTCGAAGGGCTGGAGACATACGAAGGGATCACCGGCAGATGTCATAACATTGGCTTCTCGGCGTGGGAGACACGCAAGTGTCTCCTCCAGCAGGCAGCGCACGAGGCGCGAAGTCACTTGCCGTAGCGTCGCCTGCGGCAGCTGCGCGTTGCGGAGCTCGCTCACGAGGCCGCGGATGGGATACGAAGAGGTCGAGGCGTCGTACACTGGTACCACATGGACCGGCGGTCTACCGGCTTCATGGTGGGTTGCGATGGAGGGAGAGCTACTACCCACAGCTGTAGCAGGGTTCGTGTCGTTCGAGTCCGTGCTGCTGATGTTATCGTCACTCATGGCATCGTCGTCACGATCAGACATGCCCTTTTCCTCGGCGCTTGCTTCACTTGCCGTCGCCGTGGCACCTCGGGACTCCCCAGGCGTGTGCTTTTCTTCGCTGGGTGATTTCGCGCGCTTGGCCTGCTTGGGCTTGGCGTCACGCTCGGCACGTGTGAGCACTTCCTTTCGGTTCTTGTACAGATTGCAAATCGCGGCGCGGCTGACCTGATACTCCTTGGCGAGCGCGACCTGCTTTTCGCCGTGGTCGATCCGCGTGATGATGGACCGTCGATCGGATTCGCTCAAGTACCGCGACTTTCGCTCGCGCTGAATCGGTTCTGGAGGCGCCGATGGCGGCGGCATTTCGTTCTTTACCGTGTGGGCATGATGCATATCCTGCGTGGCCATGGGCGCTCCATACGTATTGCCAGTGAATTCTCGGAAAGGAGGCGGCGGCTGTCGCTGATGGTCGGCCAGCGACGGTGCCTGCGCATACTGACCCATAACCTGCGCATTTGGCGGCGGCAGAAACGAGTGCTGCTGCGGCGGACCATGAAGACGCGGATCGTAGTCCCCACTACGTTGCAATGGCTGGTGTTGCTGCTGCGATGGATGGTATTCCGTGTCTCGGTATTGGACAAACATGTTGGCGCGACGCTTCTGGCGGTGCGCCTCGTGGAGCAACTCGCTGTCTTCGTGAGCATACATCTGCGGAGGATGGGGCGACGCGTGGTGATCGAGGCGGCGCTTGTCGGCGGAGTTGTCGTCTCCTACGGGAATTTGCTGCTGCTGGCCCGGTCGAAGGAATGCAGTGAGCTTTGGCAGCGATGGCGGCTGGGACATCTCGACGGATTGTGCGGGCGTGCTGGGCAACCGAGGGTTGACGCGTCCAGAGCCCACAATCCAGAATCCCCTCCACACACTGCGCCTCCCGAGGGGACAGCGGCTGAGTTGTGAGGTACTTCCACAACCGTAGCTGACTGGGACTTGTGTCGCGAACTGCTGGCGTTCGTCCTGAAATCCGGAGCTTTGGATTTCCAGACGGTCGGACGTGGCACGGGTGACTCGGGAGCTGAAGCTGCGAGAAACGGTTTGTCACCCAAACGCACACCAACACACGCAGGATGACCCAAAGGGGGGGAAATAGACTTGGCAGGGGCAAATCTTTGGGTGGACAATCTCAACCGAGTCTGACACCCGACGCGACAAGGCCGAATATTAATACTTGCACTTCGAGGTATTTCTTTTGAGCACGGGCCGACCCTCGTGGAAAGTAAACGACCACACGACAGTGGCTCGAATGTACTGCACTGCAATCGAACCGAAGGTGACAGGGAGATGTTGGGAGCCACAAAGCCTTGCTCCAGACGGAGTTCAAGAAAAGCGAAAGACGATGGTCCCAACTTAAACCACCTCCGTGAACGGAAAATAAGTGTATTGGACGTTTTTGCTTTCCATGGATATTGTCGCACCCTCAATAAACTATGTTAAGTCACCTGAAGGAAAGTTTACAGTACTGACAGAGTATTGATCATGCTTTGAGACAATAGATGTTTAGTACTTTAGGATAATAATCTTCCATTTATGCAAACGTAATCAGATCACAGTCGCATTTTTTTGATTATGGAGCTCCGAACTAATATCTGGTTGGTTGTTGTTGTTGAGGAATTTTAGACACTCTGGTTGTTCTTGTTGAGGAGTTCCAGCAAAACTCCTCAATAACAACCACCAGAACCACAATCTGTGATTATGGATGCCCTTACTATGGATTAGACTAAACGCCCAGTATTAATACGTACAATTTTCATTATATTATCCGCGGTCAATGATCGGAATGTTCGAGAGAGTTTTATGAGTGGTGCTTCGTGGGTGATCCCGACCATCAGCTGCACGGGTTCAGTACTCACGCAGCAGGGGCGTTAACGGATCAAGTTCAAGAACATATCTACATGACACTAAATGTGCAGGCAACAGCACGTGGATGCTTTCTATGGCAGGATTCTTGTGGGAGAAGGAAACAGACTCTATCCGCATAGTAATACTAGAGTAACTGTGTTGACAATATTGCGGATTTGTGTGCGGATTCATTTCCACGAACCAACTTTCTGTCCGGTGAACTGCCGTGCGGATAGGCACAAAGAGATAGGATATACAGCGGCTCTCCCCACTCAGAAATAATACTGTACAGTAGTGGGGCACTCAGAGAGCCACTACTGTATCTGAGAGGAACAAAGACACTTCAAAAGGGTAAAGTAATTGGACTCTTCCCGGAACGGGGATGGGCATGCCAGAGAGAGTGGACAAGGTTGTGGTGTGCGGTGCCTACCTGTAGTTGACTGAAAAGACACCTGCTTCGGTTGGTTGAAAACCAATCCCACCATTTCGAAGCGGTGCTAATTTTCCTTGGTAAGCTGAATTGGCACTGAGAGCACTGGAGCAAGAAAGACAACCCTTGCCTTGGACGTCTTGGATGCAGTTTACATCAGACTGCTTTTGTGATTGCAATCAGATTTTGCACTGAAGCACCTGCACTACATACAGTACGGTATTCAAAGTATGTGCATGTACAATTCACTTTTGGTCCATTTTTCAACAGATTGCGTGGCAGTGAGCCGCCACCCCAGCAAAAGGCATTCAAGGACAGTACAGTATGGACTCACCATTGTGTGGATTAACTAGCTTCATTCAGTTGCACAAAACGCACTGTACCCTTTGCATATGACAAGTCCATACGGACGACACATCATGGACGAGGTGACTCGCGAACGGGCAGGTTGAGCTGTCTTATCTGGATCTGGTGTGGTGTACAGTACAGTACTGAAGCTTCAACAATGCAGTTCAGCCTGAACTCTCTCTATGTTGTCAACAGAGAGAGAGAGAGTTCAGGCTGAACTGCATCAGGCATCACACCAGCTGTGCTCAACCGCGCACCATCATGCGCCCCATGATGGGGCGCAGCTTGCGCCTGCAGAGCCACATCCAACACTTGGTGCAGTTCTGTCACCCAGGGCTGACAGCCACAGCCACCAGCTGGATTGTATCTAAAGTGCTGTGCGCCATCCGGAGATTGCTATCAGACTTGAGTGCTCGTCTCTCGGTTGTTGCCATGTGAGTTCAACTAGAAATCCCGTGTGAGTTCAACTAGACATCCCAGATACGTGAGTGTTCGATTGGCTGTGAGGCCCATAGCCACAGTGCGGACGTGTGGCACACATGTGGTCCACATGTACGCCTCACGCTCCCAGCCGGACATATCTATCCCACTGTACTATGAAGTAGATGATTCAGCGATGGCACGAAAGAAAAGGAAAATGTCCAGATGGTTGGTTTGACGCACCTCCACAAATATCAGGCAGATTATCAGTCGCTGATTCAGCGCCTGGGTCTGGTGAGTGGATGCGTTGGCTCTTCCACTTGAGGTGCAGTGTACAAGGTGCGTGTTGGTCATTGACAAGCCGCCGAACCAACGACATCGCGACCGTAGAGACGTTGTTATCTGTTCAAGATCACCAACAAGTTGTTGGCAACGGCAGCTAGTGGGTTATACAAGGCTTGTGACAAGTGTCGGACTAAGTGTGCACCACAATGTGTTAGCTGCTGACTCAGACGATCCCGTCAAGAGGAGCGCCAAGTGTTGAAGGCTTTTATCAAGCCAGATCGTCGAAATTTTGGGGGATCTGTACACATGAGCACACAGATAAGAAATAGGAAACCAGTGGAGCGCACTGTGCCACTGTGGCACAGTGCCTCAACTGGTTTCCCATTACTTGTCTTTGTTTTTTCTCTGAATTCTGAATGAAACTATGAATTTCGCTGAACGACAGCCCCAATTTCAGCCAATCAAAAGATGCCGTTGTTTTGACAAGCAACGTTGACAGTTGCAGAAAAACCCTGTCAATGAACGGATAGCTGTGAAAACTGTGAGTTCTCTGAGGTGGCTAGAAAGAAGCTGTATACAGTAGACGGTGCGAGAGTCATGATTCAATTCCAAATCGTTGTTGGGACAGTGATCTACTTTTTACTTGTTGGATCATACTTTCTGTAGTCGACTCGATGAGATCCCAGATGATGTCCAAGACGAGGAATATGGTCACTTCTTCGATGCAACACTGTAGAAATTGTGTGGATCAGGTTTAAGAAGGTGAGAGGCTGTCTCTCACAGAGGCTTCACCTTCCGCCCCGAGCAAGTTTTGCCTACAGCATATTATTGGTACCTGCGAGTCAAGGATGCTCCAGCATCAGAGATTGGTTACAAAGTCACTCCTTTTGCAGTTTGAGCACAAACCAGCAAGAGGGCGAAATTCTCTCCTTGCTCCTTCTATGTCAGCACACTCGGAATACAAACTCATGTTGAGTGTATGACGGTAACCTCGTTTGCTGAACCTCTCTATTGACTGTCATGCCATACAACACGATCTGCACAGACGTGAGGCAGCATCTGATTGCATGCACGCGCCGTCAAAATCGCTCCATCTTTTCTCTTTGTGTATAGTATCATTGAAGCTGCGACTTTGCGGCAAGAGCTTCCATCATACACAACTTCTCGCCACGCTGGCATCACAGTCAACGTGTTTCAAGCGCCGTTAGCACACATTTAGGGTAAGCTTACGAAGCCTTTCCGTTTACTGGGTGGCTCTGCAGCTTGGTTGGTTCGGATTCAAGAACAGCTTTGTTGTTTGCATTGTTTATTGGCTGAAACATGCGCCCACAACAGTTTACGCTTCGAGGCCAGCCTGGCGAGGTTGTCCAGTGGTATGCAGACGCAACCGACAAAACGGTTTGATGACAGGATCGCAAAGTACAAACTCGTGCAGGGACCAACATGCAGCTTTGTTCACAGCATCGCTCGCCATTACATAATGAGCAGTTCCTAATGCGATGAGGAATGTGCAGATTTCGTCGGTTCATCTCACAACTTGGCGTTGCTGTGGCGGTGGAAAAGCTCCTCCAATGGCTGGAGCTTCATCGCGAGCTTCATGTTACCATGGGCACGGAGGCGCTTGCGGATGAGTGCCTGCCAGCCAAAAAACCGTCGGGTCAGCCCTTCTATTCATAATTGGTCTACAAGCCACGCACAATTACACATACCTGTTGGAGACGTAGCTTGCCCGAGGCGAGATCCAGGAAATCGCGTTCGTCCATGTCGATCACCAAGTCGGGCGTAAAGCGTGGGTCCTTGCCTTCGACCACCGAGCCCTGACCATTGATCAGCGACACGGTCCACGTCTCCTTGTTAATGTGCCACTCCATGACACCGTTGATCTGCTTGGCCAGCGCAGCGCCTTCGACACGAAGCACAGCACGCAAGCGATGGAAGACTTCAGTGCATTCATTCGAGCGAGACGTCGTGAGCGACGTGGGTGATGACTTGATGTTGCGCATCATGGGTTCAAAAGATTCCTGCGTCGTCGACGGATGCGTCACGCGGCTAAAATCCACCACTGCCTTCCACTGCTCAGCCACAAGCTCAGGGGTAAACTGCGACGGGTCCGTGGGGAACCCCACGCCATGGGTGCGCTGGATGCGAAGCTTTCCTGCCCAGCCACCGCCGAGTTCAAAGAGACTGCCGGCTTCCTTGCAGCTCGAGTGGGCGAGGTACACGACGATTGGCGCCGTGAGCTCCGGAGTGAGTGCATCGTGGATCTCTTTCGGCATCACCGGTTCGGTGAGGCGCGTGCCAGCGACCGGTGAGATGGCGTTCACCTGGATGTTGTACTTGATCCCTTCTTGATTCAACGCGACCGTGAACCCGACGAGCCCCATCTTCATGGCCGCATAGTTGACCTGCCCAAAGTTACCGTAGAGACCCGCGCCGGAGATGCAGTTGAGAATGCGGCCATACTTTTGCTTGCGCATGATGGGCCACACCGCCTGCGTCGTCACGAACGTGCCAAAGAGACTCGACTTGTAGACGGCATCCCTACGCCATCGATAAAAAACAAAGCATGCGTCAGTCCTATTAGTAAATATCCCCCCTTCCTACAGGTGCGAATACGTTACCAGTTCTCCAGCGACATCTTCCGGAATGACCCGTCGCGAATGATCGTCGCATTCTACATCACCAGCACAGATTCTCTTCAGCTTCTCTCCCTCTCAGGATCCACCTCCCGACATAAAACGCACGTTAATGAGAATATCGACGCGACCAAAGCTCTTCATGGCTGTCGCCACGATCTTTGCGCCGTCGACCACGCTGTGGTAATCAGCCACAGCGACGCCGCCCTTGGATTCAATCGCGGCCACGACGTCATCAACCAGCCGTTGGTTCGGATCGTTGTCGTTCACGACGACGCGCGCGCCACGTGCCGCAAGCGCGAGCGCCCACGTGCGGCCGATACCCCTAGCCGCGCCCGTGACGATTGCGACCTGCGCGGTGGTTCCCTTGCCAAAGTCCAGCTTCGCCATGGTCGCTCCGAGATGCGGATTCCTGTCTTTGTCGTTCGACGTCGACCAAAAATACGGAATTCCAACGTGTGAAAGAGGTGAAGTTGAAGAAAGGAAAAAAATGCGCCCCGTAATTTTCAAGTCAATTGTATCAGCCGGGCGCAAACAATACAGTACTGTACGGTTTAATTACCGTTGATGACAAATATATTACCGTATACGGCAATCCTCGCATAACGTCGGTTACAAAACGTAACCAAGGCGAAGAAATTTGGCGGGAAGAGTGGTGCATCCGAGTCTGCAGAATGAGCTCGACGGCGCAGTTGATCTGGAGCGAATTCGGCAAGCCATGCGACCTCTACGAGGTGTTGGGCGTCGCGCGAGACGCCTCCGAGAAAGATATTACCAAGGCGTACAGGAAGCTCGCGTTGCGCTGTGTACGCGTCGAACTGCGGGTCCCCAACAATCCAACACAATACTGATCCAACGTTGGTTTTATTATCGTTAGCACCCGGACAAGCACCGTGGTGACGAGGCTTCCAAGGCCAAGAGCACAGCAACCTTCCAGGCGGTCAGCGCGATCCACCAACTGCTCACCAATAAAGACGCGCGGGCGCTGTACGACGAGACCGGCACCATCAGCTCGTCGGACGATGAGATGAACTCTACCGATTCGCCGTCGTTTGATATGTGGGTCGCGTACTTTGCGCGGCTTTTCCCCAAGGTCACGGAGGAAGACATTACTAAGTTTGAGAAGGAATACCGGTTTTCTGAGGAAGAGCGCGGCGACGTCGTGGCCGCGTACGAGTCGCTGGAAGGCAGCATGAAGGATATCCTGGACTCGATCATGCTCTGCACGGACGACGACGAAGATCGCTTTGCTGACATCATTGAGGACGCGCTGAAAGCTGACAAGGTAGTTACGTCTTGGAATTTGTATGGGAACGCTCTTGCTGAAAGGACCAGCAGCTGACTTGCAATTGCTGTCAGCAGAAGCTCACAGTGTACCCAGCGTGGAAAGCGTACCTCAAGAAGCGCGCGGCGAAACCCAAGCAGACAAAGCAGACGGACGCGCAGAAGAAACGGCGTGACGCCAAGCGAGAGAAAGAAGCAAAGGAGGCCGAGCAGCTCATGCAGTCGATCCGGAAGAATCAGGAGCAGCGCGCCAACGGCCAGGGCGTGACGACGCTCACGGCCAAGCGGGAACGCGACTTTACGTCGCTCATTTCGAGCCTCGAGGCCAAGTATGCGGATGCGCCGCCCGCGAAGAGAGGCAAGAAGAAGCACGTCGCTAAGCCACCGTCGAGTGGCGAGGACGACGAAGAGGAGCCGAGTGAAGAGGCGTTTCTCGCGGCGCAGCAGCGGCTTTTGAAGGGCAAGAAGAAGCGCACGTAGGGGACAAAGAGCGGTCGAACTTGTAGCATGCATTTGCTTTGGAAAGCCATCATATTATAAAAACAAGACGGACTTTTTTTCTTCAGGACCTCTTGGTCTCATCATTAATGCCGTCACCAGCAGTCAGGAACTAGCTCAGCTGTATCAACATCAATTGCTGCAATTCCTCGCCTTGCCTTGCGCGATCCCACGGACTCAGTCATAAGCAAGGGGAACCCCACAGTGTGTTGCGCTCGTCGTAAGAAGTCGTCCATCAGTGTGCGTTTTTTGTCTCATCTCCCCACAGCACGTGCAGTACGGTAGCAACCCAGATGCACCCACACCACCATATCTTGCCTTCAACTTCAAACACAAAAATGGATCCTAGTTGCATAGACATGGAAGCGCGCGTGTCAAGAGCTCCACCCACAAGAGACCCTTTTCTTCCCTCACATTCCAATCTACTGTCAACACAAACCCCACCACTCACAGAATCGTGATGAACCAGTTCAGGAGCCACCACAGCGCTCGCCTCAGCGATGATAAGCATGAGCGTCTCTCGTGTGCCAAGTGGTGCAGCCAAGTGATCCAGGGCGACCGCAAGGTTAACCACACGGCGGCCGTGCTCAAGCTCTCGGTGGCCACCAACATCCTCATCGTGCTCACCATGACCGCCGTCGCAGTGGCCAGCAAATCGCTCGCGCTGCTGTCGACGCTGGTCGAAAACATGGTCGACCTCGTCGTCCAAGGGCTGCTGGCGTACGCCGGGACGCGGGCCGGCGCCAAGCAGGACTACGTCAAGTTCCCCGCGGGCACGTCTCGCCTCGAGCCGGTCGCTGTGGTCGTGGCCTCGTCGACCATGATGATCCTCTCGGTCGTCTTCATTCAGGAAGGCGCCAAGAAACTCTACGACGGATTCGTCCACGGCGATCCAGTGAAGCCCCAGCTCACGGTCGAGGCACTCGTGATCTCTGGGCTGGCGATCAGCACCAAGATTTTCTTGGCACTGTACTGCCGCTGGATCCTCAGGACCCAGACATCCCCCGCAGTCCAGGCCATCCACGACGACAACCGCAACGACGTCGTGAGTAATTCGTTCGCCATCAGTGCCTATATCATCGCCTCTGCGCGTGGGGATCTCTGGTACGTCGACCCCACGGGTGCCATTGTCATCTTCCTGCTCATCATGGTCGCGTGGGGCCGCATGGGCAAGGAGCAGGTCATGCAGCTCGTGGGCGTGGCAGCAAACGACGACTTCGTGAATCAAGTCAAGCAGCTCTGCCGCGGCCACGACGCTAACCTGTCGCTCGACATTCTTCGCGCCTACCATTTCGGCACCAAGTACCTGGTGGAGCTAGAAGTCATTGTGCCCGGCGACATGACGGTGCAGGACGCCCACGACATTGCCCTACGGCTGCAGTTCAAGGTCGAGCAGCTGGAGGATGTCGAGAGGGCATTTGTCCACGTGGATTACCAAGCCCGCGAGTATGATGAACACATTGTGTCACGGGAGGAAGACGCTTTGCTAATGTACACGAGGGGAGACCACAACGGCGAGACACCGAGATGGAGGAGCATCGGAGGCGATACATCAGCGAGTTTTGAGATCACCGTGGCGCCCAGTGGCAGTGTCGATGACTCGAGTGTCGATTTCCACGAGATGCACAGCTGAGAGCATCGGCTCACGAATTGAGAATACAAAACGGCATTCATCCAAGTCCTCGTTCTACATGCCCACCCGCTCTTTTCTTCTTACTGCTTCATCTCCTGGAAATGCGACGACGCATCACCTTCCTCGTTGGTCGGCGACACGACAATCTCCATTTTCATTTCCTCGTCCGTCTCGAACGTCGCGCCGATGGGCGCGTCGACGTCAATCTGCGACACGGCCATGTAACTCGCGTCGTTCGAGGCGACGCTGGACGCCGGCGTCTCGCCGCCGCTGTAGCCCGCGTACATGAGCAGCGCATCTTCCTCACGGGACACAATGTGCTCGTCATAGTCGCGGGCCTTGTAGTCCACGTGGACGAACGCCCTTTCGACATCCTCCAGTTTCTCGACCTTGAACTGGAGCTGCAGCGCGATATCATGGGCGTCCTTGACCGTCATGTCGGCTGGCACGACGACCTCGAGCTCCACGAGGTACTTGGAGCCAAAGTGGTACGCGCGCACAATGTCGAGCGAGAGCTTGGCATTGTGCGAGCGGCAGAGCTCCTTGACTTCGTCAATAAACTCGGCACTGGCCGTGACGCCCACGAGCTGCATGACCTGCTCCTTGCCCATGCGCGCCCACGCGACCATGATGAAGAGAAAGACGGCGATCGCGCCCGCCGGATCCACGTACCAGAGCTTTTCGTTGGCCGATGCAATGATGTAGGCGACGATGGCGAACGAATTGCTCAGGACGTCGTTGCGGTTGTCGTCCTGGATGGCCTCGACAGCGACCGACGAGTGGCTCTTGAGGACCCAGCGAGAGTACAACATGAGAAAGACCTTGGTGCTGATCGCGAGGCTTACAATGACCACGGCGGGCACCGAGAGCTCGGGTTTCTCGGGGTTCTTGTGGACCACGCCATCGATAATCTTGGTTACGCCCTCTTGAATGAAAAACACCGACACGAGCACCATGACGGACGACGCGACAATGACCGCGACGGGTTCAAACCGCGACGTGCCGGCCGGGAACTTGGCGTAGTCGAGCTTGGAGCCCGAGCGCGTGCCCGCATAGGCCAGCAGCCCTTGCACAAAGAGATCAATCAGGTTTTCAGCCAGCGCCGAGAGCAATGCGAGCGAGTGGCTCGCGATCGCGATGGCCGCCATGGTCGCCACGATGAGCACGTTGGTCAGAAGCGAGAGCTTGAGCACCAGCGTGACGTGGTGGATCGGCCGCTCGCCTCGGATGGTCTGCATGAGGCGGTCGAGACAGGACGCCGAGCCTTTCGTGGCGTCAGACGCGGCGGCGGCGATCTCGCGCTCAGCGGCGCTGAGCCGAGAGCTACGACTCATGCGTTGGCTCATGATCGCAGTGGAGTGGAGGGCGTCAGGATTGGGGGGGTCCGATGGAGGAGGCGAATGGTGAAGTGGTGAGATGGAGCTGCTGGGAGAAATACCACCGGGACGCTGAGGCGGACCACACCTAATGGCCCGTCCTTTCGAAGGGTTGTTAAACCGAGTTGCTCAATCCAGGTGGATAGAAACACCGTATTTGTATGGAAGAAACAGCGTACGATTGCGCAATGAGGGGAAATGTATCACCTTGAAAGTGAGGTTATATTACGCTGCCCAGGCTCACCAAGCAAACACGGAGGCGCGGTTTAGTACTACAGTAATACTGTACGAGAACAGATCGCTAAGCAAGGCATTGGGGATCTCCTCAATCCGAGCCAGCAGCGACTACTGTAGAGTCTCAGACTCTGAGACTCTACAGGCTCCTCTCTGAGTCAGAGGGGAGTCTCTGCTTCTATCTGAGTTGGTGGTTGGAATGCGCCAGTTTTTGCAGCCATTCGTATTACACAGCAGTGTTCAGTTCATAATGCTTACTTCAGTGCCACTTCAGAGGCGAGACCATCACTCTTTTGATAACGTCCACTTCACATAGCTACTTTTCTGGTTTAGTCGATGCCCATTCTCGTACAGATGGATGCAAAACCTCAATCCTGAGGTGAAACGAGTTTAATCAACACCCCTTTTCAGCAACTGCTCATACAAACATCATGTGATCCACCGCATTTGACAACTATTGAGTGTGCTGTCCCGCAAGCCGTCCACCACGAGATTCTGCTTCATTCGACAATCTGCTCGCGTCGCCCCAAGCACCGTCCTCCTGCGCCAGCGTCTGTCCACGTCGACTGCTTCGATTTCCGCCATGAGTCAGCGCATGAGCCGAAGCTCTCGTCTCAGCCTCGCTGAGCGCGAGCTTGCGGCCGCTGCCGCGTCCGAAGAGAAGGAAACGCCGTCCTGCGGTGACTGGCTCTTCCAGGTCATCCGGGGCGAACGCAAGATCAACCACGTCGCCGCGGCGCTCAAGCTTTCACTTGGCACCAACATTATGATCGTGCTGACCATGACGGCCGTCGCGATTGGCAGTAAATCGCTCGCGCTGCTGTCGACGCTCGTTGAGAACATGATTGATCTCTTTGTGCAAGGCCTGCTGGCCTACGCGGGTACGCGCTCGGGCAAGAAACAAGACTACGCCAAGTTCCCCGCGGGTACATCGCGTTTCGAACCGGTCGCCGTGATTGTCGCTTCGTCCGTCATGGTGGTCGTGTCGATCGTGTTCATCCAGGAAGGCTCCAAGAAACTATACGACGGATTTGTCCACGGCGACCCGGCCAAGCCCGACTTGACTCTGGAGGCGCTCGTGATTTCCGGTCTGTCCATCACGACCAAGATCTTCCTCATGCTCTACTCTCGCTGGGTGCTCAAGAGCCACACGTCGGCGGCTGTCGAGGCCATCCAGGACGACAACCGCAACGACGTCGTGAGCAACTCGTTCGCCATCACTGCCTACATCATCGCCTCTGCGCGTGGGGATCTCTGGTATGTCGATCCGGCTGGCGCCATCGTCATCTTCTTGCTCATCATGGTCGCGTGGGGCCGCATGGGCAAGGAGCAGGTCATGCAGCTCGTGGGCGTCACGGCCAGCGAGGAGTTCATCGACGAGGTCAAGGAGCTCTGCAACAGCCACAACAACAAGCTCTCACTGGATATCGTGCGAGCGTACCATTTCGGATCCAAGTATCTCGTGGAACTCGAGGTCGTCGTGCCGGGGGACATGACCGTTCAAGATGCCCATGACATTGCGCTCCAGCTCCAGTTCAAGGTCGAGCAGCTCGAGGATGTCGAGCGAGCGTTTGTCCACGTGGACTACAAGGCTCGAGAGTACGATGAGCACATTGTGTCGCGGGAGGAAGACGCACTGCTCATGTACGCGGGCTACAGCGGCGGCGAGACGCCCGGCTCGAGTGTGGCGACTCCAGTCCGCAACGGCGTTGAGGTCGTCGTGACTCCGACCGGTGCCCGCGGAGACTCGAACGTGCATTTCCAGGAGATGAAGGGGTAGACGCCCCCAGGATTGACGCAGTGTAGAAACCCTCGAGTACTGTGAGGTGTATGAAACGAATCGTGCATGGTGATTTGGTTGACTGGTGATAAAATATAGCAGTGTTTTTATAAAAATCTGGAACGAAATCTCCACAAAACCAAAAAAAAATGCCACTTCAGACGTTAATCAGCATAGGCTAGTCTAGAATGACCACTTCAAGCCACTTATTAGCCACCCATCCAATGAATAAAACCCTTTGGTGGATAAATGGGTGGCTACTCTATTCAGATCTCTTCGTCGTCACTTCGACTTTGACAAGATTTCCCACATCTCCCGAGTTGAAGCGACCCTACTACGCGTGAAAATGAGCGGCTTCTTTGAGGAAAAGGTCAAGGGGCCCGTCATGAAGCTGCTCAAGTCGGGCGGTGCGTTCTGCAGTAGACAGGAGACATGCCCTTTCTCTTGCGTCTCACGTACCGTCAATTAATGCCTCCACAGCGTCGCCGGCTAGCATCGCGCTCGCTATGGCGTTTGGCGTCTCGGGCGGTGCGTAACCTCTCTTCCTGCTACTCTCTATGGGTCTATATGCTGATACTGGGATGGTGTGGTTGATCAATAGGCATTTTCCCTGTGCCGGGCTTGACGACGCTGCCCGTGATGCTGTTCATAGCGGTCTTTCGCCTCAACCCGGTCGCCGCCATGCTCACCAACTACCTCTGCACGCCGCTCAACATTGCCAGCGTCCCCGTCTTCATGTACTTGCCCTTACACCGCCGCGAAGCGTTCCATTAGCTGGTCTGACAGCTCTTGTTGTCTGTGTCTCAGTATGTACGGCAACTCGTTCTTTGGCTCGGGCGGCGAAGGCGCCAAGGACTTTTCGGTCGCGGCCTTCACTGAGGTACGTCTATTAGATGGGCGCATCTATGTATGTCTTGCTGATCCCCTCGGCGCCGTTTCGGTACACAATCTCCCTACAGGATCTCAAGGCCGATCCCATCAACACGCTCCTTCTCTTCCGCTTCACGCTGCTCCACGCCATTTACATGTGGCTCGCGACCGTCCCCATTGTCACGGGCCTGCTCTACGCAGTGCTCACGCCCATTCTCACGCGCCTCATGCCCAAGTCGAGCGAGACTGCTCCGACCGTGGACGACAAGAAGCGCAAGTGAGCCCGTCGATTAGTCCGTTTGACAAGCGATCAAGTCGTGTGATTGGCTATTAACTCCTTTTCCACGCTTTTGATTGGTTAATAACCACCCAAGTAACTGTCTCGTCTTTGATAACCGGCGTCATTCCCCATTATTCCTCGTCCTTTCAGAAGCCATGACGGGAATGATCATGCTGCCGGACGTGCCTGCGTCCAAGCCGACCGACAACGTCGACGCCGACTCGGTGACCAACACTCCAGAGGACGACGACGACACTGTCGCGCCCGTGGCGAGCCCGCTCTTTCTCTACGTGCTCACGTGCTGCTCGACGATCGGCGGCTTTCTCTTTGGCTACGACACGGGCGTCATCTCGGGCGCGCTCGTGCTGCTCAAGAGTCCGCAAGTCTTCAATCTGACGGATCTCCAGAGCGAGAGCGTCGTCTCGGCCGCCGTCTTTGGCGCGATCGTGGGCGCCGCGCTCAGTAGCTGCGGCACGCACGTGCTGGGCCGCAAGCCCGTGATTCTCGCGTCGTCCCTGCTCTTCACGTTCGGCTCGCTGCTCATGGGCGTGGCCGAGTCGTTCCCGGCGCTGCTGGTCGGCCGGCTCGTTGTCGGCGTCGGCATTGGCTTCTCGTCCATGACTGTGCCCCTCTATATCGCCGAAGTCTCGCCACCGCAGATCCGCGGCCGGCTCGTCTCGCTCAACACGGTGCTGGTCACGGGCGGCCAGTTCTTTGCCAGTGTGCTGGCCGCGGCGCTGAGCAAGGTGGACGACGGCTGGCGGTACATGCTCGGTCTCGCTGCGATCCCGGCCATGGTCCAAGTCCTGGGCTTTCTCGTGCTGCCCGAGAGTCCACGGTTCTTGATCAGCCGGGGCAAGAAGGAGGCCGCGTGGAGGGCGCTCGTCCAGATCCGTGGCACGGAAAGCATCGAGGTCGAGTACAATGCCATTGAGAGCGAGATCCAGAAGCGGCAGCACGCCCACGACGACGACGACGAGTCGCACCGCCTGAGTCTGCGCGACGAGCTCCGCAAGCCCACGGTCGTGCGTGCGCTCCTGCTGGGCTGCGGCCTGCAGGCGCTGCAGCAGCTCTGCGGCATCAACACGGTCATGTACTATGGCGCAACCATTATCCAAATGGCCGGCTTCAACGACCCGTCCACGGCCATTTGGCTCTCGGCCGTCGTGTCGTTTAGTAACTTCCTCTTTACCTTTGTCGGGCTCTACCTCGTGGACCACGCTGGACGCCGCGTGCTCACGCTCGCGTCGCTCGCCGGTGTCGTGGTCTCGCTCGTGGCCCTGGGCACCAGTTTCTACGCGGCCCACTATAACTCGACCCAAGTCGTCGGCGCCGGCGTGTGCAGTGCGATCTCGACGTGCTTTGACTGCGTCGCGAACGCGCAGTGCGGCTTCTGTGAGACGCGGCAGCACCCGGCCGTGAGTGGACTGCCGTCGTCCACTGGACTCAGCAAGTGCGTCCCGGGCGACGCCTTTGCCGCGGCCGCCTCGGCTTGCCCGACCACGACCAGCACGAGCCGCTGGTTCTACACGTCGTGTCCCAACGACAATCCGCTGGCCGGCTACCTCATTCTCGTGGCGCTCTTTGTCTACTTGGCGTGCTTTGCGAGCGGCATGGGCTCGACGCCGTGGACCATCAACGCCGAGATCTACCCGCTCAAGGTGCGCAGCTTTGCGCTCAGCGCCGCGACGTCGGTCAACTGGCTCGCGAACCTGCTCGTGTCGTTTACGTTTCTCTCGATCATCAATGCGTTCTCGGCGTCCGGGGCCTTTTGGCTCTACGCCGCGATCGCATGCGTCGGGTTCGTGTTTTTGTATTTCGAGTTACCAGAGACAAAGGGGCTCGCGCTCGAAGAGATCCAGCAAATGTTTGAACGCCGTGGCAACTACGCCAACCTCGAAAGGAAGTAAGGAGGCGAAGAAATAATTGAGTGGGTGTGTATTCGATTCTTCTTTTTTTTTCTACGTGAACTCTTCCTGTTGAAGTTCTTGACCTCCATGACAACAAAGCAAGAATACGAGATGGCTCTTGTTTTTGCAAACGGCTACGAAGAAGAGTTCGCGTTCTCTCTCTCTCTCTCTCTCTCTCTCTCTCTCTCTCTCTCTCTCTCTC
>JAADVZ010000594.1:0-19514 GCA_023335925.1 Pythium phragmitis | reverse complement strand
GGGCGCGTGCCACGTTTCGAGCCGACCGTTTCTCGTCTGTGACGACGCCACCAATGGCAGCATGGGCGAGTTCCTCGATCGATCGGCCGACCGTCAGGCGATGTGGCGACTGCTCTATGAGGCCGCCCAGGGACTCTCGCATCTCCATAGCAAGAAGGTTATTCACGGCGACATCCGCCTCGCCAACATTCTCGTGACCAAAGCTGAGTCCGCATGGCTCACGGACTTTGGCCTGAGCCGTGTCAAGGACAAGGACAAGTCCATCTCCAAGTCCATGACCGCACGCAAGGACGGTGAGCCGGCCGTTGTAGGCACGTGGCGATGGATGGCGCCCGAGGGTTTCGCCAACATGCCGCAGTTTGAATCGGATGTGTATTCGCTGGCCATGTGCATTCTCGAGGCGTTTGTGGGCCTGCCGCCGTACGCCAATGTGGAGGAGGAGGAGCAAGTCAAGGAGTTGATCCTCGCCGGCAAGTTGCCGGCACGACCCGACGGCATGTCCAACAGAGTGTGGACGCTCATCGAGCGGATGACCACGAAAGAGCGAAAGGACAGAATGCCGCTCGAGGACGTGATTAAATTCCTCGGGGAACTCGCCAAGACCGAGGCTGCTCCACCCAGCGGACGTGAGGCGGTCCGTGTTGCAGACACGGAATTGGGGACGTCGGATCTCCAGCTGCTTCTCGAACAGCTCCAGAGTGGTGACGTCTCGGCGGCCGAGAAGCTCACCCATCTCTCCAAGAACCCAGCGGCTGCTCCACATTTCCAGTCATCGCGTATCATCCACAGACTCATAATAGCGCTTGAGGACGCCACGAGTGCGCAGCTCAAAGAACATGTCGCCTCGGTGCTGGCCAACGTCGCCCACCAGAACGCCTCCCTCATTGGCTCTCGCGGAGGCATCGTGCCGCTTGTGGAGCTGCTGATGTCCCAGCATGAGCGACTTCGGCGCAGTGGTCTCACGGTGCTGACACCGCTGCTCAAAGATCCGATGAACGCGTGCATGTTTTGCCAGGCTCGGGGCGTTGAGGCGTTGAAGGCCCATTTAATTGGCGGTGCGGGTGTGGAGGCGTTGAAACAGTTGGGAACGATTGTGGCGTCGGCCAGTCCGGCACTGGCAGAGGCCGTGGCGTCCAACAAAGAGATTCTCCAGTTCTGTTTGGACCACTTGAAGAAGGCGTCGACAGAGCAGCGTGACGCCGCGGCCCACGTGCTTCTCGGACTGGCGCAGAATCACGGAGCGGCTGTGGTGTCGATCGACCGACTTGGGGGCTTTGAGGCGATTGCCAGGCTCGATGGCACGCAGACCAATGAGATTCTTGTGGCCGCGATCAAGACAATGCTCCGTCAAGTCTACGGAGAACGACCGCCAGAGGTGCATATGGTGTAGTAGTGTACGGTACTACCGTAGTACTGTGCGTTGAAAACTTGCACAATTGAACTGATCTACAGAATGAACGACTGAAGGAATGCGTCCTGCTTTGGAGTCGTGCCTGCCGCTGTGGAAGTTCACGATCGCCCCATCACGGATGGGCCACAAGTAGAATTTTTCTGCGGGCGGATGGGAGGAATGGATTCGCACGGGATGTTGAGCTTCAACTTGAGCCTCAAGTGAGCTCCTCCAGTTGAGCCTCAACTTGAGGAGCTCAAGAGCCCGTGGACCGGGATCTGGTCAGAGTGGCCGGGTCAGCGAAGTGAAAATGAAAAAGCCCACACATCGCGCGTTGCACCAGATCAGGTCACAATACCTTGGAAGGGCGCCGAAAAGCACATAAACCAAGAGTGCCTCTAAATGCGATATAGAACTAATTAGGATATTTTGATGTGAGAAACATTTTAACTTTTTGTGTATATCGTTACCTCTTAAAACTTATTCACCGGTGTAAAACGATTGTACCTGTAATATCCTCAACACGTGATTCCATGGAACTGTCTCGATAAGCTGTCGAGATGCGGAACTCCAGCTGGGGCTCCTGAACTTGGATAGCCACGCCCACCTCGGTGCCCCAACTCTCGCTCTCGTCCATTTCTCAATCCTCCTCCATCGTCTCTGACTGAAGTGCCATGGGTCTCAAGTCGCTCTTGCTCGGCGCGTGCGTCGCGCTCGGCCTGCGCTCCGTCTCGGCGTTTATCAAGGGCCACGATCTCTCGTCCGTGGGCTACATGGAGACGGACAAAGGTGTGACATGGCACAACCAGAACGGCCAAGTGCAGTCCGTCGAAGCGATCCTCGGCGCCGGCGGCATGCAGAGCGTACGCCTGCGGTACGCTGTTTCTCTCCCTTCTCTCCTTACCTCCTCTTCTGACATCTCTCTCTCTCCACTGTAGACTCTGGACGGGCACCGAGTACGGACTCAACTACACGCTGTCGCTCGCCAAGCGCTTCTCGCGCGCGGGCTACAGCATCTACCTGGACATGCACTTCTCCGATACGTGGGCTGACGCCGGTGCGCAGAAGATCCCGGCGGCCTGGCGCTCGACATCGGTCGACACACTCGCCGCGGACCTGCGCGCGTACGTCAAGACGACGCTCAAGGCGTTCACGGACGCCGGCATCAAGCTCCAGATCCTCTCGCTCGGCAACGAGATCACGAGCGGCATGCTTTACCCACTGGGCCGCATCGACAAGAACAACTTTGCGGGCTTTGCCAAGCTCTGGGCCGCGGCCCGCGCCGGCGTGCGCGACGCCGTGGCCGCGGGCACGGCCAACCCGCAGGTCATGATCCACGTCGACAATGGGTGGAAGAAAGACACCATGACGTGGTTCTTCCAGGGCGTCTTCGCCACGGGCGTGGTCAAGACGAGCGACGTGGACGCCATTGGCGTGTCCTTCTACCCCTTCTACGACACGGGCGCGACCATCGCCGCGCTCACGAGTTCGCTCTCGAGCCTCGCGCAGACGTACGGCAAGCCGCTCTACGTTGCTGAGACCGACTACCCGACCGAGTGCACCAAGGTCAAGTTGAGCGCGAGCTACCCACCGAGCCCTGCCGGCCAGGTCCAGTGGACCACGGCCGTGATCAACGTGCTCACGGCGCTGCCCAACAAGCTTGGGGCCGGGATCTTTTACTGGGAGCCGGCGTACGTCTCGACCGCGGGGCTGGGCAGCCAGTGCGAGGCGGCGCTGCTCTTCTCGGTCGACTGGTCGGGATGGCCCAAGACCAAGGCCACGGCGCTCTCGTCCGTCGCCATGTTCAAGCAGGGCACCGCGCGCACATATGAAGACTTTTCCATGGTGGCGAGTCCATAAGGGTAATTATGGGAGTTCTATTTGTCTACGAAGAGTATTTTCGGGAGATATGGATATCATTTCTTGATAACTCAATTTTAGGATACCATCATTCTCCATCGGATCCTTTCGAATGATTCGTAAAAGGACGAGAGGTTGAGTCCAGTTTGTGCCGAAAGCAGCGATGCCAATCAAAGAGGCTTCTCGTCAGTGATCCTTTCCTTCGACGACAGCCATGAAGCCCAACCAAGTCGCTCTCTGCGGCGTCACGCTCTCGCTCGCCGTCGCGCTCGTGCTGGTCGTGCGCCGCGCGCGGGCCGCACAGCAACGTGGCTCAGTCGCGACTGTCTTTTACAAGGATGAACAGCTCGAGGCCGCGCGGCTCGCGAGCGACCAGGAGTTTGCGGACGGCTCGCTCGTCAAGGTAAACGGACACGGCATAGCCCGCGTGCTCAACTACATCCCGCCGTCCAAGTCGTACAAGATCGAGATCGTCGCGGACGGCAAGACTCAGCAAAAGACCGTGGCGGCGATCCACATCAGCCACATCAAGGTCAAGGAACTGTACATCTACCCCATCAAGTCGTGTCGCGGCATCCGCCTCGACCACGGTGCGGTCATCACTGGTGCGTGCTGTACGCATGTGTGGACATGGGGGAAGTGTAGTAGTTCTCTCTTACAACAAGTGATGTTGTTTTTCATCCGTAGCTCGAGGCATCGCGAACGACCGCATGTGGATGATCGTCGATCAAACCGGTCGGTTTGCGACCATGCGTCGCTACCCCAAAATGGCGCTCATCACCCCGCAGCTCGACGACGCCGAGAACCCAACGGTCAGTGCCCTCGTCCCCACTAATTCCAACGGGTCAGCAGGTCTGATGACAGGATGGTTCATCGTAGGTGCTCACGCTGACAGCGCCGGGCATGGAGGATCTTCGAGTGCCAGTGGTGCTAGATGGCGAGGAGATCCCCACGGACGTCTGGGGGGATAAGACTGTTGGCATTCACCAGGGCCACGCCGCCGCCAAGTGGATCAACAAGTTTCTCGACGATGTGCGTGAAGATCGCGAGTTCCAGCTCATCCGCAAAAAGGCCTCGGCCATTCGCGCGACGAACCCCAAGTACGCGCCCGGTTATGACACAGGTACATGAGATATCTCACGTAGACAGGACAGGCGCTGATTAATCGGTTTCTCACCTCTCTCTCCCTCAACTAGGGTTTGCGGATGCGTATCCGTTCCTGCTCGTAGTGGACGCTTCAGTCACCGAAGTGAACGAGAAGCTCCAAGAGAAGATCACGATCGACCGCTTCCGCGCCAAGTAAGTGTGTCTCCCTCAATGTCTCCCTCAATCTCTCTCCCTTCATACAGTAGTAGCTCACACGCCGTGGTAATTCTCTTAGCATCATCGTGACGGGCGCACCGGGCTTTGCCGACGAGCACTGGCACTGCCTCACGATCGGTGGCCTTCGCTTCCGCAACGTCAAGCCGTGCGATCGCTGCAAGGTACCGACTGTGGATCCGCAGACGGGCGTTGCCCACCCCCACCGCGAGCCGCAAACGACCATGACGCCATTCCGCAACGGCGTCGCGCTTGGCTTCAAGAACGGCGACAAGCACACGTACTACTTTGGCTCGAACCTCGTGGCCGAAGACACCGGTCGCCTCTCGGTCGGAGCCCCCGTGAAGGTACTCACGACCAAGGAGACTGTGTACGCCTGATAGCATGTGCATCCGACGCACAACAAGTGCGTGAGAAACTCAGCTCAACAAAACAATTGGGGTGCTTGGTGTAGTCATAGATGCCCAGCGACTCGACCTGGTCAGCTCGGGGTAGCACACAGTTGTCGATCGTCTGTATCTGCGCGCCAGCGACGAACGGCCCGACAAGGATCTTTCCAATAATGCTCATGAACTGACCAATGTGGCTCACGAGAATTTTGGCGTGGTCTTGCGCGCGTTCGTGCAGTTCCAGTGTGCGTACTGAGTATTACTGCCGCGCTAGTGGAGATCCGAAGGGAGCACGACGGCCCAGTCGTGCTTCTCGGCGAAGGTGCGTGAGGATTGCGGCGCTGTGACGAGAGAAGAGAGAGACTGATTAGACGGGGGATACGGACAGATGATAGAGGAGTTGCAGTCGCGGGTGGCCACGCACCCTTCGTAGAGCGTCAAGTCGTCATCCGAGATAGTGGCCACGAGCCTGTTCAGGATGGGTGCACGGACCGCGTCACTGTTGGCGTCTCCTTCGATGGGGTTCACCTTGACAAACTCATCGCAGAGGCCCATGAGCTTGTAGACCCACGTGACTGTGGCTATGGAAAAGACATACGCAGGATCAACCAGCCAATCGTTCGCTCCTGCTCCGGCACTGACACCAGCGGCAGGTGAATCGAGGGGCAAGTACCCGACCGAGTGGGCCGGCTG
This sequence comes from Pythium phragmitis, assembly GCA_023335925.1. Classification (NCBI taxonomy): domain Eukaryota; phylum Oomycota; class Peronosporomycetes; order Pythiales; family Pythiaceae; genus Pythium; species Pythium phragmitis. Next base: position 13,862 of record JAADVZ010000594.1, on the reverse strand, counting down.
ACCATGAATGGCGAGACACCCATCGGACGCGCTGCGGGATGCTGCCGGCAAGTTGAAGCGAAACGAACTTTTCGATGTTTGACGATTCAGCATCGAAAGGATAATTCTCTCCGTAGCTCTCAGCGTCTTCAGCAGCGCGTCAAACGGTGTGATGCGTTGCAGGGCGCAGCAGCATCTGTCTCCATGACATCGGCTTCTGACGCCTACTACGTAGTACAATAAATTGGCGTAAGATACTACAACAATATCCACCAGCGATATGAATGATTCCACCCCAACCTTAAGTGGGGTGTCAACAATCTCATGAGACCATCATTCCCAACGAGTCCTTTCGTAGCTCACAACACCTCCAGACGTGAAGCCCAACCAAGCCGCTCTCTGCGGCGTAACGCCGTCGCGCGGGCCGCCTCTGTGGCCGTCTTCCACAAGGACGAACAGCTCGAGGCCGCGCGGATCGTGAGTGAACAGGAGTTTGCGGACGGCTCGCTCGTCAAGGTAAACGGCCATAGCGTGCTCAACTACATCCCGCCGTCCCGTCCGCGATGCTCTCGACTTGGACGACTTGGACGGCGGGATTGTGTGTGTGTGTAGTGTATTAGTTGCTTAGAACCCGATAACCCTTCGGCAGAAGCAATGCAAGACCCAACAAAAGACCGTGGCGGTGATCTACATCAGCCACATCAACCACCGGTCTGTGGAGGCGGGAGGACTCGGCCTTTCTCTAAGAATGTAATAATTTGTGTTAGACAGTTATAATGGTCAAGAGCTTACCGTAGTGTGGTATGCCCCAAGAAAGAGTATGGCGCATCCCAAAAATGCTCATGTTCTTCCACGGCAGCAGGCTGCATGGCCAGTCGGTCCTTGTACATTCCGATTTCGTAGGTTTGAATCATGTGCAGTTTGCTAGTTCGCATGTTTGAACACCGCGCTCAAGTTGTCTTTCTTTTAGAGTGTGTTCAGTCAGATGGGTTCAGACACCGAATGATGGGTAAAACTCACCTGCTCCAGAGGAGGACAGAGATGCAGTTTTACTGGAACGTTCTTGCTCCTCTGCCGTCCGCTCAGCGGCTCTCCACGGCAGAAGCGCTTCCGACGCCCAGCAGGGGAGAGTTCATTTGGCGGCCGCCATGCAATCGTCTCCAACGACCAAGTTCCGGAAGCTCGCGCCGAGCGAGTCGCTCGCGATGCTGGTGGACACGCCCACATCCGACGAGGAGGCATGCGGCGTCCAAGGTGAGCCGATCGCAGTCCGCGTTGCCGTCCAGCGCTTGCGCCTCGTGCTCGTGACGACCGTAATGGTCGCGGCGATTGTCGCGCTCACGCTCGTCTTGAACCAGGGCGTTGTGGTCGAGCGCTTTGATCGGCGCGACGTCTCCATCAAGCAACAAGAAGCGATGCTGGAAAAGTACAACTCGTACTCGGGCTCCGTCGCCGGCGCGCTCGAGCGACCCGTGGAGCTCGCGCTCGGCTTTGCGGTGCAGGTCGTCGTGCTGCGCACGTTGACCGACGACGTGCTTCGTGCTCAGAACCGCTGGCGTGTGACCGCGACAGGGGTGGCCATTGGTGCGACGGCGACCTATCTCCTAACGAATGGCCTCAGCGCCGTGAACATTCAAGTGCGTGAGCAGACCGTGCAAATGGTGATCCAGGCCGAAGACCTCGCAATCCCAGAGCCAAATACCACCGGTACAACGACCGCTAACGCGTCGTTTTCTGAAGACCAGCACGCGAATCCCGTCGCGAATACCATTATGCGCAGTCTCGTGCTCCAACCTCCGACGGCCAAGTCTCCAGACTCATGCCCTGAAACAGACGGTGTTGACCGAGTAGAATACCGTATCCCACAGCGACCTTGGATGAAGGACTTTATCCCAACAGCGCTCGAGACGAAGAGCATGCGGCTGGAGATCACCAAAACCAAGTCAGCTTTGAACGACGCATTGACCATTGATCAGTTCCCGATGAATGCATCCGTCGCGGCGGAGTTACTCGCGTACAGTTTTTACGACCGGCAGAACGGCAGCGCGTGGGCGTGGGCATATGACAGCATAGGTCTCAGTGACTTTGGATTTCTGAACGACACCGCCATCGAGTCCGTGGATCAAAACCCCGCGATAGTGTGGCGTAAGAACGGTAAATCTCTCGAGACACACGTACCGATCGTGAGACTCTCCAACTTCCTACCTGCGAACCCAGCATCCACCGAACAAGAAGATCGTGCGTGGTTTCTCAAACACTCTGCGGCGGCCATGTACAATGTCTCCAACCCAAAGTACAAGAACGCGTCCCAGCTGAAGAGTTGGAACATGACGTTTGCGCACGTCGACATTGAACCCAACGTCCTCTGGCTGGACGCAGTGACAATCGAACGCGAATTGGTGTCACCGCGACTGCAGACCGAGAACAACCGTAGCTATGGAGTCAACAATGACAAGTTCAAGGACTTCAAATTCATTCCCAAAGCCGACAACGTCCCGGACGACCGTATCGACATGTACATGGGGTGCGCCGACGCAGCTGGACTCGATGCGCTCGTGGCAGTTGTCACCAAGAACAGCACCTACGTGAGTGCCAAGTGCTTCAATCGCTCCAGTCACTCGTTGGTGGTCATTAGTCGTGGCCATCGATTGGTCGCGGACACGATACGGTCGTATAATGGTACCCGTCGCACTACAAAGTCCAACAGCACGGCGGGCAACTACTCTATCGAGATTGACCTATTCAACGAGACGTGGAGCAACACCTCCGTTATGTTCAGCGACTTCGATCTTGGTAACGAAACCACTGTCATCAGCAGCATTGTCAATCTGCGCGAGGTCGTATCAGTGACAGTTGCCCGTCTCAGCTGGAATCTTCAGAACCTTTCGGCCATGTACAAGGCCAAGTGTGCCGCCGATGGTGGGTGCTTGGGCCTCGATGTTGCGCTTGGCTCCGGACAACGCTTGGTTGTGAGTGAGAGAGCACTACCACTCAATGCGCTCCATTCACTGTTGGATATGCCCACTACCGGTACGCTTGGCACCGCAGTAGTCTCGCCTCCTCCCTTCGTTTCCGTTCGACGTCCTGTGAGCGACGAGCTATCAGCATTCAAAATCGGACGAATTGGGGAGTACATTGGCGATGTGCTCATGCCGCACAATATTCGCAACAAGACCCCTTCGGCGCTGCCTCTCGAATACCGTGCGAGCATGTGCGTCCGTTATCGGCTGGCTACAGTTCTCAACAATCACGTCTACATGGAGAGCACGCTGCAACCAGCGTACACAGCCGCAGCCATGTTCTTGCTCCAGTCAGGAGTTGTCCGGGACGTGCTGAATCAATCGACGACGAATCGCCGGGTACTGGACTTCAACGGAAACACACAAGACGTCCAAGTCTACGTCTACATTCCACAGCTGAACGTCATCGTCTCTCTTGTCGGCTGCGTGCTGCTTGTCGTGGTGATTTCATTTGTCGTGCTCTGGCCGCACGGTCCTTCGGATCCACTGCTGCGAGTCACCGACCCACACGCGATTGCCAATGTCATGTTCAACGAAAAAGCCTTTCCGCCATTGCTGCACTCACGGTTCATTGTGCCGTCCGACGACCTAGACGACTTTCAGATCCAGTCGCTTGCACTCCATCGCACGACAGAGCAGGAGTCGCCTCCACCGTGTACGGCGACCGACTCTGAGAGTACTCCGACGGTGAACTAGTAGCTCCAAAAGTGTACTCCGATGATAGCTTGTCCGCGGCGATCGCCTGCTTAGCCGGGTTGTCGCACTAAGCCGGGGGTGCAATCGGCAGCTCGCCTCCCGAGAATTCGTTTCTGTGCCCCGTGCCATCGCTTCCAGAGTTTGCACGCTGAAGCAGTCAAAGCCGCCAAGATGTGAGTACACGAACTCGGTTGTTTAGCAACTCAAGTTGTTCGCTGTACACGTTCCTCACGGCATCGCCTAATCATTAAGGCGCTTGGCTTGATCGCAGATCTGCTTGCGCTGCTCTCGGTTTCGTGCGACGTAGAGTTGACTCGACTGCTCATCCACCTGCGCAAGCTCGTCGGTGAGTCGACTGAGCTACTCGTCAAACTCACGTATGTGCGAGTTATACTCGTGGAGGTTGCGGATCTAGCCGAGGAGCGCAACCTGATCTTGGAGTTGCTCGGCTTTTTGAACGAAACTCGTGGTCGAAGACGTCAGGTGCGCCTCCATCGATGCACCTGTCAAGGTGCACGACCAAGAACGTCGAGTTTGCCTAAGTTGGAGTTCTCGGTGATCAGGTTACTCAGATAGAAAGTGCATTTGTCCAGACGAGATGGCAAATTCTTTTTATGGCAGACGATTCTTGTACCGGTCGCCTGCTTTGACGCTCGGCAGCGAGTACACATTGCTCCCGCTGCCTGAACCTCTTGTCAGTGTGGGCGGCACCATGGGGTGCGACGGTGTACTCGCGCTGGCGTGGAGCGTGGCGCTGCGTTCCGTTGATTCACTGGCTCCAGCAGGAGGCGGTGGCGTCGGGATCAACGGTGTGGTGTCCCGCTCGGCTGGACATGGACGGTGGTGGTGCTGAGTCGCTGTTGGTGAGATTGCTGGTGGGGATCCGACAGGCGACTCCGCATCTTTCTTTGTGTCAGTGACAATGAACCGCGGCACCAATGACTCCATCTTGACCGGACTCGGCTCAGCGGCACGCTCTTCCTTCTCTCGTGCCATGGGTGGCAGTTCTATTGGCGGTGGACGCGGGTGAGGAGGCGAGTGTGGGGGTATTAGTTCGTGGCACTGCCTCAGCGGCGAGAGTTCCCCACTCGACTTTGGATGAACGACGGGCTCTAGAAAGACTGGCTCGGGCGAGCACCGCGATGGTGATACACTCGTTGGCGGTGTCGCCGGAAAAACGATCTCGTTCTCGTGGGGGTAAGAGTGCTTGGCCGTCGGCGACTGCGCGTGGAGTTTGCGGGCGCTGCCAGTCTTGGTAATCTTTTGGAGCGACTCGAAGTTGAGCTCGAGCCGCTTGGGCGGCTGCCACTCGCGCGCGAGCTCCTTGACAAAGTCGGCGTGTTTCCACAGCGTCGTGACGGGCGTGGTAGTCGGGAGATGAAAGAACGCCATTGCCAGACGCACGTAGACAGCATCGCTGAGGCTGCCGCCGGTCTGTGGAGGCGGGAGGGACTCAGCCTTCCGCATTAAGTGGCGTAGGCAGACAAGCACGCGGTCCAACGAGCGGATCGTACACGACGGCTGCTGGTTGAGTGGCTTCCACTTGGCCACCTCACCCTCCTCCGATGATGCCGCCACCAGCGCGACGAGTTCCACTGCCAGCAGTGGCTCTGTGAGATGCTCGAGCCAGTCGAGCAATAGCGCCGGTGGGTAAGCGGGCGACTCGTGACTGAGCGCGATCGCGTCGTTCCAGTTCCATTCGCCAACGTTGAACGCGACTTTGACGGCAAAGAGATCTTCTTGAGAGACGCCGAGCGAACTGTGGGCAAGGCTCGCTGGTACGGGCGGTGGCGGAACAACACTGCCTCCCACCGGCAAACTGGAAGCGGCACCTGTAGACAATGCCGAGTCCGCCCCACCGTTGTAGCTTTCACAAAAGATCGCCCGGCCGTGCTTGGCGTTCTGCTCGGCGAGGTCACACATGGAGCGGCGTCCGTCGTGGCCCTGCCATAGCAAGTGAAAGACGAACGCGTGGACTACAGCGGCCGCATGGCTCTCAACGACCCGTTCGACTTCACGACAAAGAAAATCGAGCACGCGCGGCAGAGCGAGTCGTGCGCCAGAGCATTTCTCGCCGTGCACCAAGCGGTTTTGCTGCTCGACCATTTCCGAGATGCTGAAGCGGTCGTGGATCAGCGGCAGCGCAAACACGACTCTGGAGGCATTGACGTACTCGTGGAAGAGCCGCACAAACTTGGCCTGGGCCGACGTCTGGATGGAACCTGGTCGGTCGCGACGCACGGCCTTGATCGCTCGGTCGGGCGGAATGTTGTGCATGAAGATGAGACAGCAGGCGATGGCGAGCCCCGTGCGGCCATAGCCCGCGTGGCAGTGCACCGCGACCTATTCGTTTCGGGAATCAGTCGTTCAGGCCGAGATCCGTGCAGTGTTGAAGCGAAGGGAGGTCTCACCTTGTTGTGTCCGTTCTGCAAAATCGAGGCCATGACCTTGGCAATGTCGAGCATGAACGATAGCGTTGGCGTCGTCATGTCTTCCCATCCAAAGTTGTAGAACCGAACTGCCAAGGAAACCAATCCCGTGAGAGTTTGGAGTTCCTTTACCGTCCACAGAGCTCCGTGAGTTTACCTACTCTTCTCTGCCATGAGGTCCGTCTCGGGATCGTACGGGAAGCCACTTGCCCCGAGCCCGTCGCCGCAGTACGGGTGCTCGCCCGGAAGCGTGAGATTGAATACTGCGACAATTCCCAGCCTACAGGAGAAGTCTCTTAGTGAACGTCCGACAACCTGAGAATGCTCTGGGGATAGATCGTATATACTTGTGAAACTGGGAGGCGATCTGGTACTCCTTCATCAGCCGCGACGACGGCCGCATCATCCCGAGCAACCGGTCTGCGACCATGTCAGCGTGGAGCCCGTGGACGGGCGAGTCGGTCTTGGCCAGCGCCGCGCTCTCGCTGCACCGCTTACACTTGGCCCCGCCGCAGAGCCGGCACTTGACAGTGAGTGTCTTCTCCCATTCGCGTCCCTTGACTGGTGAGCTCATCGTGCGTGCTACTACCGACGTCCACAAAGAGTCCCGCTTTATCAACGCACCCGACCAAGAGGGCACTCTGCTGAAAACTTCCGTTCAGGAATAATGCATTTGCGATCGCAGTCGAAACTGGAGCTAAGTATACTGCAGTTACGGTTCGGAACTGGGCGAGAATCGAAACGGAGGCACGCTGGGTAGGTCGCCAACAGTGTTTTTTTTTGCGTCTTTTCTTGGCTCCTGGCTCGTGTCTGGAGAGTGAGATTGGTTACGCAATTTATGGCCGATAGCGAATCCATTTTTGGACAGGATCCTGGTCGGGGGCACACCAGATGCACTGCTGGTTCTGGTCGTGGACGGCTTCTTGAGGCGGACGCTGGGCAAGCAGTTCAGAACTACTAGTGGTCGAAGTATTACCCTAGTGGCGACGCGAGTTGGCGTCTGTGGCGTGACAATGCTCACGCTAGGCACGCCGAAATGGTGTCGACGACATGGCAGTCGACTGCTGCGCTCCAGCCTCGACACACAAAAGCGCAGATCCACATACGCAGCCGCTGCGTCGTTTGTAATGAGGAAGACGGACTCCACACGCAAACATGATGCAGTATGAACAATTCAGCTGCCTCGTTGCGCTCTTTCAGCACTGGCAAGGCCGCGTCACTGAGTAATGAGGTTTCTCAAGACCAAGGACACCATTCTTGATTGCACGTGGTTGCAGAGAACTCATATATCTACTGTAGTAGCACCAAAGCGACCAGCAAGGTGGACGCCCGCCAGCAAGACGAAGCAAAAAAGAGGCGCTGTCGACGAGTTTGTCGTCGACGCCTTATGACAGTTTTACCCTTCACTCGCCACCTACTGAGTTAAGAAAATGTGGGTATAGCTTTTGTGAGGAACCTGGGTATGACTGTACTATTTTAGTATTATACTGTACCGCTTTTATCATGCCAAGATCGGATCCTCACAGCGAGTATCGGAAGAGTCAGTGTCTTAAGATTTCGTTCGACTCTGTACCAACACCATTCTTTTCTCCACCAGCTCGTCGAGACTGCCGCGTGCTCACTCTTGTTGTGCAATGGATTCACCATCGCAATATGTTTGCGGGTACACTCTATATAGTAACCCATCCGCCTCAAACTTGAAGCCATCCAGTCACGAGGCGTGTCGCAGAGGATTTAGTCGACGTCCAGTACAATACTTGAAGATGGTGGCGTTCAATGCAGTTTGTTCTCATTGCAGCGACTGCGCCGCAGTTAGAGTAGGTGGAGGTAACACCACCGCAGACTGCGGTGGTGTTGCTCCACTTCTTCTGTGTCTGAAGTTGAAGTACAGTACCCACAATCAGAACAGAGCTCCCACAGTGGACCACAGTACAGTGCACCAAAGGAGAGTCTCCTTTGGTCCTTTGGGGTCCATCGGAGAGTGAACCCACTGGCAGCCAGTCTAGATACCTCGCAGGTTGCCTTCATATCAGGCATCAGCTGATCTCGTCTTGTGGAAGAGGACAGCGCAGTGTATCAAAGTGTGAACCCTTCCTCATGGGAATTCCTGTTTCATGAGAGAATACTCTACTGTACAGTATATACTCTATTGATCAGACTGGATTTAAACAGTAACGCTATGATCGCACCTTTTGCAGCCTGCAATCTGTCATGTACACATCACTAGCCGAAGCATGCGATACGCACAGCAATTGCGCGACAATGAACGTCGCACATACCGTGATATTCAGGTCTGTGTTGAACAGCGCCAAAATCAAAGTGCAGATCGTGACCAGCATTTCAGTACATACAGATTTTCTCATGTGTAAGCAAAAATGGACACAATTGGCAAATGCCTCATCTGACAGAATATAAAGGTTTCGGGAAAGAATAAAACATAATATTGTGCAGGACGCACGTCACGTCAGACGGGCAAAAATAATGTTTTACAATTGTCTTACAGACGAGAATATATGTACTCTGTATAGTTTACTGTCCGACAGATTCCGCTAGTACACTTTACAATACAATAACACAGCACGAAGTGTCCATGCTGGGACGAAGTGTGTCCGCTCCACAGTTTTCGGAGTCACCTAATCAGGTCTGTCTGTTTGGCCCGTTCAATAGAGTTTGACGTTTTTGTTGAGTTCTCCCGGCAGGCCATGGCATTCTTATCATAATGTCAAGCTCTTCATGTTACAATTCATTGCCTGATGGGTTTGGCAGGGTAGACTTTTGTGCCTCTTGGATTTGCAGCTAAACACTGTTAAACTATGCAGGCTCAAAAGTAAAATCTGAGATACCCAACCTGTTTGGGTTGGAATCTCTCTGAACTAATTCTCTTAGTTTGCTGTGGCTTGTGTCGATATTGCGATTTCAGTTCTTCTGGTCAAACATAATGTATTCTACTGCACCAATGCTTGAAAGTGTATCGGGACGCAGTTTATAATTGGCAGCGTTCTGTTCGTTTATACAGTAGGTTTAGAGTAGCTGCTACACTCTATCGTACGGGATTGCTAAACAGTGTAGCTCTATTATCCCGGGGTACGCTATTGTATGGTCTTGCTTGAGGTGTCCTCTAGAAAATCGACGTCGTAAGGGGAAATCCCGTTTTGGTTTACCGGATTCCGACATGGTGCTGTTTTCTTTCTTCATAGAACTACTCAGTACTGTATACAAACATCTTGCTATTTTGCAAAATGGGATCTACGGGTCCAAGTTGGACCCCGTAAGTTGGACTACAACTTGCTGCATTTTGGAGCATGGAGAATGTACTTTTTGGAGCGTCTGTTTCCCGCGCGAGGGACAGTCCATGCGACAGCTGGCTTCTAACGACTGTGTTTTGGACGCCTAAACACAGCCAGGCCGGGAAACCTTCGAAGCAGTATATAACGGTTTTGTCCAACACCCAGACGAAGCACTTACAGTATATCCTTAACCTCCCATAATAAATACTAGTGAAGCTTTTTGGCGTGTTTTGGTCGACGTGGCTGAAAAGAGACCTCCTCAGACTTCAATTCAGCCGGCATTGACGCGCAGTCCCGCTGTGCGGACGTGGAAGCCACAGACGGCAGATGGGATGACTTGGAGTCACTATGACCGTGAACACCACTGGTTTTGCCGTCCCTCGTCAGCCCCCAAGTCCCATTTGATTCCTCGGCTCATTTGCGCATTTGCTTCGCCCCCCACGCGTCGCACATGAAGCTCCCCAGTCGACCAAATAATCCCCCATCACGCCTCACGAGAATGCTGCCTGCCGTGCTTGTCGCCGGCGCCGTTCTCCTGGCCGGCGTCGTGGACGCTCGGTCGAGCCCGACCGACTACCCCGCGTGCCCCGAGTCTCATAGCCCAGAGCTCTTCTGCTGCGAGTACTCGGCCACTGTCAAGCACGTGTACACCAAGTACAATCTCCCCACGGGCGGTGCGTTCGATGACGAGTTCCGCAAGGGCTGGGCGCAAGTGCGCCAGGTCAACTTCCCGTACCGCAAGTACACGCCCGACACGCCCAAGTTCAACTACGACAAGCCCGAGACCATTTGCCGCACGCAGACGATCGTAGTCAACGCCAACACGGGCGAGACCACGGAGGAGCTGCAGTGCGCCGACAAGAACGCGTCCCTCGTGGAGGCCTCGCAGGACGCGACCGTCTTCTGGACGTTTGCCAAGAACATTCGCAACAACAACGTGTCGTTTCCGATCGGCGCCACGTGCACGAGTCTGATGCAGCCCAACGGCGCCGTGGATGCCGCCCGCAAGGCGCAGTGCGTGTCCACCGTGTCCAAGGTCACGCCGCAGTTCACGACCTACACAGAGGCGGGCCTCTTGGTCGTGTACCTTGCGTACCTCGCGTTCTTCGCCGTGCTGTTTGCGTGGTGCCTGTTCAAGAACGCCCACAAGACCACGCTCGAGACCAAGCAAGAGAGTTCCAAGCGACTGCTCGCAGACCGCGGTGGGCCCTCGACGCCCAAGCCCGTGGACGTGGACGACAAGCACGTGCAGATCCGCGTGTCGGACGCGCAGCTGCAGTTGGACTCGGACGGCATTCTGCAGACGGGGTACTCGCACTCGGTCTTCGGCACGATCGTGTTTGTGTACTACGTGCTGGCGACGATCGGCCTCAGCGTCTTGCTCTTGCTCATCATTATGGACTACTACACCGTCTTCTCTCCGCCGCTCTTCAGCTCGTCCGGTCCGAACGTGCTCGCGCTCTTTACCACGTGGGTCTTCACGACGGTCTGGTACGTCGTGACCGTGTCGCTCGTGAGCCAAGTGGCCAACTTCTTCCGCGTCGAGTCGGCGCTCAGTGACTGTGACTACGTGCACATGATCAAGCGCGACGACACGGAGGTTTTGCTCCACGACAAGTCGGGCGTCTCGGACTTTGTCGCGCGCGTCGAGCGGTTCTTCATGCCCGACGACTACATCAAGGGCTTCAAGCAGACCGTGCCCGTGCAGAAGATCGAAGACACGCGGGTCGTGGTCTTTCAGCACGTGCAGTTCTTGTACGAACCGTCGGTCGATCGCTTCGTGCCAGGTGCCATCCCCCTGGGACGTACGTACGCGGATCTGCTGGACGAAGCCGGTGGGCTCACAGAATCGGAAGCGCGCGAGCGGTACCAGATCGTGGGCCCCAACGCCGTGCACGTCGAGATGCCGTCCATGGCCAAGTCGCTGTCGCAGGAGTTTTTCACCTTCTTCTACGTCTACCAGATCATGTGCTACTTTGTGTGGTACTACTTTGACTACTACACGCTCGCGATTGTGATGACGACGGTGATTCTGTTCTCCGCCGTCATCAACATTTACACCAAGCGGCGCATGCAGAGCTCGGTCGTGCGCATGACGAGCTACACGACCGACGTCTCGGCTCTCCGTGACCAGGCGTGGCGCGTCGTCAAGTCGACCGAGATTGTCCCAGGCGACCTCGTGCGCGTCGATGAGAACTGGGAACTGCCGTGCGACATGGTCATTGTGCGTGGGTCCACCGTGTGTGACGAGTCGATGCTCACGGGCGAGTCCATGCCCGTGCAAAAGTTCCCCATCCCCAAGAACAGCAAGGTCGAGTACGATCCCGTGGGCGCCAGCAAGAAGCACACGCTGTTTGCAGGCACGCGCGTGCTGTCGTCTGGCCGGAGCGAAGAGATCCACGCGATCGTGCAGACCACGGGGGCCCACACGTCCAAGGGACAGCTCGTGCAGTCGATTCTGTTCCCACTTCCCATGCGCTTCAAGTACGACGAACACCTCAAGGTCCTCATTGCCGGCCTGCTTGTCTACGGATTCATTGCGGCGGCGCTCGCGGTCCACTTCCTCACGAGCAACGGCAACCTCTCCAACAAGATGACGGCCTTCTGCTACTGCGTGTTCATGATCTCGGGTATCGTGAGTCCGCTGCTCCCTGTCGTGATCACTGTGGGGCAGGTCAACGCGTCCCAGCGACTAGAGAAGAACGGCGTGTTCTCTCTCAACACACAGCGCATCACGCTCTGCGGCAAGGTCCGCGTCTTCTGCTTCGACAAGACGGGCACGCTCACCAAGCAAGGTCTCGACTTCCTCGGCGTCCAGCCAGTCGCGAGCGACGGCACGTTCGGCTCGCTTGTCAAGGACGTCCAGCATGACGCGGCTCTCTCGACCGTGGCGCAGTACGCTATTGCGACGTGCCATGCCGTGGGCTCGCTCGACGGACGACTCGTGGGCAATGAAGTCGAAGTCAAGATGCTCACGGCCAGCGGCTGGAAGCTGGTCGAGAGCGAAGGCCGTCAGCCGTACGTGACGTCGCCGGCAGACCCGAACCTCCGACTCGAGTTTGTCAAGCGCTACGACTTTGACCACCACCGCATGTCCATGAGCGTGGTCGTGCGCGACCAGTCGACGGGCAAGCACTACGTTTTCTGCAAGGGATCGTACGAGCGCATGCAAGAGCTCAGTCGCGAGGCGACCGTGCCGGCCGACTACAAGGCGGTAGCCGACACGCTGGCCAAGGACGGGTGCTACGTCTTGGGCGTCGCGTACCGAGAGCTGCCGAGCGACTGGTCGGCCCAGGACATCGGCGCCTTCGTGTCGAACCGCGAGGCCGTGGACGAGGAGCTGTCGCTGCTGGGCCTCGTGCTCTTCCGGAACGAGATCAAGGACGACACGCCGTCGGCCATTGCGGCGCTCAAGGCGGGCGACACGCGCGTCGTCATGATCACGGGCGACAACGCCATGTGCGGCTGCTACATTGCTCGCCAGAGCACAATGATCGACGCCGCGTCACGTGTGATTCTTGGCGATGTTGTCGACGGTACGCTCGAGTGGCGGGACGTCGACCACGGCACGACCTACTCGCTCGCCGACGTCCAGTCCATGGTCGCCGACGGCGAGACGCACGACGTCGAGCTGGCCGTCACGGGCAGTGCGTTTGATGTGCTCACGGCCAGCGGCGACATCCAGGCGCTGCTGTTCCACATTCGAATCTTCAGCCGCATGACGCCGTCGGGCAAGGTCGAGTGCGTCAAGCTCCACATGGAGACGGGCGCCGTCACGGGCATGTGCGGCGACGGCGGGAACGACTGCGGCGCGCTGCGCATCGCCCACGTCGGCGTGGCACTGAGTGACGCTGATGCGTCAGTCGTGTCACCGTTCACGAGCCGCTCCAAGACCGTCACATCAGTCGTCGACCTGTGCCGCGAAGGCCGCTGCAGCGTCGCGACGTCGTTCGCGTCCGTCAAGATGCTCGTCATGTACGGCGTGATCGCCTCGACACTGCGGCTGTTCCAGTACTCGAATGGTGTGATCATGTCCGAGTGGTGCTACATTCTCGCTGACGGCTTTACGATGGTCGGCCTGTCGTACGTCATCACGCTCTCGCGACCGCTGCCAACCCTCGGTCCGCAGCGTCCGACTTCGAGCCTCATCGGCCCCACGACGCTCGTCTCGCTCATTGGCCAAGAGCTCATCAATGTCATCTTTCTCTTCATCGGCATCCACTTGCTCACGAGCCAGGACTGGTTCTGCCCCTTCACGCCCGACAACGTCGACTTGGCCAAGTGGTGGCTGCTCTCCGACAACGCCATGGCCACGTGTCTCTTCTTCTCCATCATCACGCAGCAGCAGCTCGCGGCCTGGGTCTTCAGCTTTGGCTCGCACTACCGCATGCCGATCTGGCGCAACTATGCGCTCGTGGTCGCTATGATCCTGTTTGTCGCCATTGACCTGT
>JAADVZ010000593.1:0-19555 GCA_023335925.1 Pythium phragmitis | reverse complement strand
CCGTCCGACCAAGATCTTCATCAAAAAGGTGGCGTGCACGCCGTGGAAGGTGTCGAAGAACGACTTTGAGCACTTTGATCACACGCTGAGCGCGTCGGAGAAATGCCACGTGACATTGCTGGTGGCCGAGGCGCGCAAGCAGGCGGGGTTGATGTACGGTCTTCGAGCGGTCATGCAGCACATGCGGTGAGCGCTTCCTCACTGTGTGTCTTGTACGATCGACCGAGTCCGTACTCGACTATTCAATGCGATATCGCTCCCTCTTGCATGCAACCTCCGGCTGATCACGACGGAATTGATCGCTCCGGCTCGGCAGAAACAAATCCAAACGGACGCCTCGGAAGCACTTTGCTCAGGCAAACGTGATAGCTGCACGCCTCCATTCGCTCACCGTTGTTCACCTTTGCTATGTGAGTCGCGTACCCAGTACTATCTGAAACTCTAACAAAACTCACCTCGACGTTATGAGCGAGCATAAATACAATTTGAAATGCTGATCAAGGTCGGTCGTCAAGGAGCATATTTGTTCCACGAGTGAGCCAGCTTGACGTGATAGTTCAAGATGCCGTCGACTCGTTTCTTCTCCGGCTTCTTCTCTGTCTCTTGATTCGACGGCTCGCGATCCAGCGCGCCGGACCGCAAGTCGGTGAGCTCAATTCGACCGTCGGGCGCAGCTGCCGTCGTAACGATCACCTCACGGATGGCATGTCCTGAGGGCGGCGACAGGGCCAAGTCGCAGTGAATTGACGCTGATGACCTCGACCTCGACTTGGGCTGCTGAGGCATCCGCGAACGAGGCCGTAGTGCGTGCTTGAGGTCTGCAATCGTCACCATGGAGTATCGTCGGCGTCCCCCGCCGCCCATCAGGCTGTCTCGATCCACTCCAGCCGCTCGTGATGGTGTGGTGTCTGCCGCAGGCGCTGTTGTCGGTGGTTGTTGCGCACGCATTTCAGTCAGCAGCGCGTCTACACAAAACCACGTCAGCTAACAGGAGAGGAGACCTCAGCACTGAATGGCAACATGCAACCTACGCAAGGACGGCTCAGGAGGCGTCGCTGGTATCGATCTCGCTCGTGATCGTGATCGTGGTCCACTGGCACCGCCTGTTGACAACGGACGCAATTGCGAGAGCGCAAGATGGCGGATAGCTCGCTCCACATCTCCGACTTGGACGACCGTTGTGATGCGTCTCCTCATCGACTTTGGCGTGCACACAGAAGCTCGCTCGTTGGCCATTTCCTGTGGCGTCATCGACAACCGCTCTTGAAGAATCGTCATGCGCGTCATTGGTCTCTTACTTGCAACACTGCTGCCGCGGTCGAGAAACTGTGACGCAAACGCTTCTTTCTGTTTCTGCCGCTCCTCCATATCCACCGGGAACCGCCATGGCCGTCGTTCGGGCATACGCCGCGTGGCGAAATGGTCAAGCACTCCAAGCAATTCGCCCATGATGTTCCAGATCTTCACTTTCCCAGACGCACTTGTCGAGAGCACCACCAATGGATCGCCGGTCGACACCTGCAGTGACGCAACTGACGAGCAGTGAGCTTGCCACCGTGAACGAGCTTTACGCACGTGGATCTTATGTTGCTGCCGACGATTCGACTTTTGCGCGCTCGCGTGGAGTGCCGCGACGGCTTCGTATCCCATCGCCATTTCTTCGTGCTGAAACAGTGCCGTATTCTGATGGCCCTTCTCTGAGGGCTGCTTGTGCTGCGCCAGGGAAGTCGGCTTCTGCTTCCCGTTTGTGTCCAGCGCGCGAGCAATGAACCACGTTGCGATCATGCCGTTCTCGTCACCAGCGACGACGTACACGCCGTCTTCCGTCTCGCGCCTCAGACGTTCATGGACAGTACGCCTCTTCAAAAGAACTGGCGTGCTGGGCGATTCCGAGTTGATCACCGTTGGCAAAGCCGTCGGTGCACCGTCAGCCGTCAAGAATGTTGACGTCTCAGGATTGGATTCGTCCTTCGAGACGGAGCTCTGCGTGGCGATTGTCAGGACGTGGAGGATCGGCACATTGGCAGGTGAGACTGTGGGACTCGACGGTGGTGTTTCGCCTTCCTCCGCATCTTCGCTCGTATCTTCCTGATCAGTTATTTTCACTTCGGCCGTCAACTTCTGAAAACATCGATAACTGGTCCCCTCGGCGACCCACAAGTACATGGTGCCACTTGCTGTGCCGCCGACGATATCACCCGATGATCCGTAGAAGCTCAAGCACGTGATCTCCTCTTCCAGCGGCGCGACGCAAGTGCCCTGCGCGTGGCTCAGATCAAAGTTCCAGAGCTGAATAAAGCTCTCTCCGTGGTGTGTTCCTGTCACGAGTAGCGCCAGCAGGTCGAGTTCTTGATTGCCGATCGCCCGAGTTACTTCGAATTTCGCAGCTGGTGCTTGTGGTCGAGGCGATGGATCAGGGGCCAGCGCAAATGTCTCGGTCATTGTCGCTGAGGGTGAGTCCGGTAGAAAGCGGAGAGATCGCAGCACGACCGACTGTGGTTTGGAGGCGCCTAGCGGAGCGTAGAACCCAATCGGATTGTTTTCGTCCGCCACGTGGAGCACAGCGTCGAGCGAAACCGAGATCACGCGCTTGGACCGCAGCACGTAGGCGATCCAGAGCACGGCGCTGTCGTGAGGATCCAGCGCTTTGACAACGTTGCCATTCGCAATGTTCACGACGCGCACGCTGCCACGGTCGTCGCCCAGAAGAAGCTTCCTTTCTCGGTCGTCCACGCACACAGCAGAGATAACGCGAGAGGACACCGAGTCGTCACGCGTTGCATCATTGTATCCGGTGGTTGGCGTTGACCGCAGAATTGACGTGTATGTGAAGCTCTTCCATAGTTTTCCATTGTCGGCGTTCCACAGAAACACCGTCGTGGCGGTCACACCGACGACAACGTTCAGCTCTCGACAATAGTACGCAAAGATCATCTCCTCTCGTTCACGGCTCACGCACAAGTCAAAGAACGCAACGCGGGATCCGGCTGTGATCAGCACCGCGTCCGAATGGGCACTTTCAGGAACCATCAAACACTTGTTCACGCGGTAGCTGGCCTCGAACACTTGGAGACACTGCCATTTCTCGTGCTCTGGCGACCACCCGGCACTGGAATACACGTGAAAGACCCCGTGGATGTCGGCGCTCAGCAGCTGCCGCTTGGAGTCGACAAACTGAAGAAGCTGGAGCGGCGCCTCGTGGTCACGGAGCGTGGTCTCGACGCTAAGTCGGCCACTGAAACCGATGCGCCAAATTAAAATGTAGTGCGTCGACTCGTCGCTCGCGTACGCATGAGCACCAGCCGACGCGAGCACCTCGCACTCGCTCGAGTGAGCGAGAACGCGTACGCCGTAGCCGTGAGCATCCAGCGTCTGGATATCCTGGCTGGTCTCCGTCTCCACGACTGTGATCTGTCCGTCCTCTCGTCCAACGACAAGGAACACACGGTTGCTTGGAGTGGTGAACTCGATCATTGACGTCACGCCTTTGATACGGTCGCGGTGATCAAAGTCAGTGAACGTGCTTAGCGTCCCGAGATCCCAGAGAAGCAGTTGGTGGATCTTGGTCGCCTTGTGGTTGGACGATGCGCGGGAAGCAATGGATGGAAACACAGCCGACACCGTTGCGAGAAGCTGCAGCGTCGGCAGCCACGTGAGCTGCTCCTGCGGAGAGCCCAGTTCGATGCGACGCAGCATCATGGGCGAGCGGGACTGACTCGAAAGCTCGGGTACCTGCCACACACTCAGATACGCCAACGGTCCGCGCATCGACGAGATCGTGAGCCACTTCTTGACCGGTACGTAGCACATGTCGAGCACGACGTGCTCCTGGAAGGCTGTGTGCAGTCTGATCGTCGCGACGTGGCGAGGCGCCTCGTTTTGGTCGAAATGCAGTGCGTAGATGGAGACGACGTCGGCTCCGTTTTCAAAGTAGGCAATCGCAGGCAAATCCGAGAGGTATACGAGTTGCTGTACATAGGTTCTGATGCGGTTCATGGGGGTCTTGGCGTCGCGGAAGGCGAGGTCCCACGGCCGGAACACCTTCCCGTCCCGATCGTTTCGCGCGTCTGTAAAGTCGGCTTTGGCCTGGCCAGCGTCTAGCATATAGCCAGCAAACTCGTCCCACTCCAGCGTCTTGTCGCCGTTGACATCGATCGTGTGGAAGAGGTCAATGGTGCTGACGATAAAGTCGAGTTCGTTGGCGGTGCGGTCGCGCAGGTTCATCTTCATGAGCGACACAAACTGCTCGAGCGTGAGGTTCGTGGTGAACTGCGCGCGCAGGCGCCGCACGTCCTCGGTCGTCATCTTCATCATGACGTCCATTGTGGCTTGATAACGCGCCCTCCGGCGGCGAGACGAATACCTAATGCGAGGCCATCACGCAGCGCTCAGTGGCATTTCCCGTTCATGCCGTTTCAAGATCGTTGTGTAGACCACACCATATTACGCTAAAATAACGAACGTTGGTTTGATAGAGATTTACCCGCGCACATGTCATTTGCCCCACACCAAGAGTGAGTGAAGATGTCGCGACGCAGGCGGTTCGCACTGCGCCAAGTCGCAGAACCGGAGATGCCATCGGCGTTAAGTGACGTGGAAGACGTGGCGGTCGCGGAGCCCAATTTCAACTTGCTCGGGATGATGCACGTCGAAGAAGCCTCGGCCGCGGCGGAGTTCCCGCAAACGACGTCACTGCCTTCGGCTACTGCACCGGGGTCGACGCAGCTTTTGGTCTATACAGACGCCGACGGCGACGAATTCATGGAGCCTCCGCCCACTCAGGTCATTCCGTCAATGTCCCACAACGGCGGCGATGTCGTCCAGCCAGCAAAGAAGGCGCGCATGGAGGCTTCGAGCTTCGTCGTCTCGCCTCGAGAGACCACATCGGCAGGCCCATCGACAACATCGAACGACCGTGCACGAGACGTCTTTCAGCTCTACCAGACTGGACTCTGCGACGACCACACGCTTCGCCTGCACTTTATTCGTCGTAGGGTGAGTGACGTGTTGAATGAGAGGTGATAAGTTGGCTAACGTGGGGTCTGGATGAAGTCGCCACCGCCACCAGAGACACCCGTGGAGAACGAGTTCGTGCTCCCACGCCCACGGCTCTCCCTTCACGAGATGCTTCCCCCACAAATGGCCAACATCAGCGATATCCTGCGCGCCGATGATGCAGCCCATGCCACTATCTACCCCGAGTCGATGGAGAAAGCGTTGCCGATAGATGAAATCGTCCAGGCTGTTTCGAGCCATTGGCGAGAACTCGGCTCTGTCAACCTGGCTGAGCTCGCCCCCACGTGGCGTGGATTGCAAGAAAGCGACTGGGTGCAAGTGTACGAAGCCAGTGGACTTTTCGTACCAACTCCTGATGATCTCCTTCGCCTCCTGGAAACTCTTCGGTCTGACGACTTCGCTACGTTCGTGTGGCATCGGCTGCTTGTGCCGACCGTGCAGGTGTTGTGTCGCGACAAGGCACCCAATTTTCTCACGCAATTCACAACCGCACTGCTGAACCATAATTTTTTCCACCGTCTCCCAGCAAAGCAGTTCCGCACAGAGCTTCGCGCCAAGAACCTGCGAGCATCCTGCGATGACGCGAGCTTTGGTGCCGCGGCCGAGCTGGAAGTTATCACCCATTTCCATAAATTCCGAAATTCCAATGTCTAATTTCGTAATTTACTCATTTATGTTTGACCATCACTCTTCCCTCCTGCGTTGAAGTTTGCCGCCCTGTCGCCCAGTGGGAGAAAGAAACCATTCGACGATCGACCGAGAACGAGCGAAGAAGAAGCACCATGGCGACGGGAGACGACGCGCAGCGCGAGAGACCGCCGTTCGTAAAGACCGCGACGACAGGAACGACAGGGGCGATGCGTGTGCGTGCCGGCGGTGTGGCGAAGGGCGGTAGTGCCGCGTCGGCGTCGACAAAGCCCGCGGTGTTCGCGTTCAATATGAAGAAGCCTGCATCGACGACCTCCAAGGCGCCGACAGCGAGCGCTGGTATCAAGTTTCCAGGTGCGATAATGTCGGGCCCTGGCGGTGGCGCATTGCGCGTACCAGTGTTTGGGAAGAAGGCCGCCAGTGCCACCGGTAAGTGAGTTTTGATCGTGGTCCAATGTAAAGATGATTCACCTGACGATCTTGGCGATGTGTAATAGTGCCCACGATCACGAAAGCTCCATTTGCGAAGGCGATGGGGGCGAATGGCGCACCGGGCGAAGGTTTGTGGTTTTGTGTCCGCGATTTGTGATTTGGTGTCTCGTTAGACGGAAAACACTCACCCGTTGAGAAGCTCGAGCCGCAAATGCCCTCAAACCACAGCCAAGCTCAGAGGTTTTGCGTTTCGGATCCTTATCAGCACCGAAGATTGGTGGCGGGAAGCCGGGAAAGAAAGCGATGGTCCGGGAGTCAAAGCCGGAACAGAAACCGAATGCAGCGCCAGTCGAGAAGGCGGTGATGCCTGGAACCACGCTTAAGGCCAATGTGAATGGCGGCAAGACAGGTCCTCCTGCAACGTTTGGCCGGGTGAAGGTCCCCCCAACAAAAGAAAGCGCGCGATACCAAGTGCAACAGAACGGTGTAACGATGAATGCCAACAAATCGTCTCGGTTCCAGTTCAAGTCGACGCGTAACGTGGATAAAGCATCTGCTGCAGTCTCGAGCAAGACAACAACGAATGCGACCAATGGGTCCCGCTTCCAGTTCAAGTCCTCACACAACGTGCAGAAGTCATCCCCGCCAATCGCTACCAACACTCTGAGAGTTCCCGCACCAACTTCGGCACCGGTAGTCAGTGCGCTCGATGCTGGAACTGCGTCCAAGAAGCGAATCCAACCCCAACCGGCTCAGAATATGTCAACTCCAATGAAGAAGTTGCGACTGGAGAACAACGGTTCAGCGGTACCGAAGACACTGCAGGAACTGAACGTCGTTAGTCCCGAGCCCCGTGGGCCCGCGCGCACTCCAATCGCTCGTGCCGATATGAGCGGCGTGGCAACGAATGACATTGCGCAAAGGGATGCTAGCAATGTTCCGACCAGGTGAGTTGGCCTTGTTGCCTTGTAGACTCGTCCAATCTTGTTGATTTAGTTTGTGTGGCCAAGTAGACAAACTGCTCTCGACAATTCGGTCCTCACTGATCCAAACAGTCCCAGCGAGCACCGAGGATTGGTCAGCAACATGCTAGCGTCATTGACCCATGGTGTCTTCATGACGGCTGAAGAAGAACAACTAGCGAACTTCACCGTCGATAGTGACGTACGTCGCGGATGATACACGGTAGTCGAGGCTGATCTAAAACTAAACGGTGGTGACACAGGTGCTCGAGGTGGAAAGTGAAAGCTTCTTGAAGCGAATTCGCAACCTTCAGCTTTTCATGGATGATGTTGGCGAACAAAACCTGCTCTCCTGCAACGAATTGCTCGACACCAACGGTGCGCACGAGGATTCCGTACTCAGTGTCTGGACTTACATTTCTGATTGCCCCAGCTATCGCGAGCGAGTGTTTGCTCGATATGATGACGGACGTGACCGCGATCAGAGGAGGCGTGACGCTGATGGAGTTGGACGAGCTATCGTCTAAGGTTCAACAGGATCTCGACTTCCAAGGTCCAAGCAGCACAGGCATTGCTTTTCCCTGGTGAAAGTAACATTCATGCATACCCAGCGGAACGACAACCACATTCATTACCAACATGATTCCCTTCCATGCTGATCCCTCGCGCCAATCCAAAGTACCTTGTTCGTACACCCGGCTACGATCACCGTGGCATCAAGAGTTCTCCGTCTCGTATTTTGCCACGCACGACCATCCTACACTGCCGACGTGCACCACTACGTATCCCATGAACCGACGAGTCACGTCAGTATCGCTCTTATCATTCCAGCGTCACCAAAGCCCTTACCTTCTTAAACTCTTCAAAGTTCAACTTGCCATCATTGTTGAGATCCGCTTCCTTGAAACACTGCGTTGCCGTCACGCGCGCGAGTTCCTCGGGCTCGACATTGCCTATTTGCGTCGACGCCGCATCCGACGTCTCGTACATGACCTTGAAGATCGACGTCATGTAACTGACCATCTCGTCCAGACTGATAAAGCCGTCACCATTAACGTCGTACAACTGGAATGCCGCGCGCACCTTGTCGTCCATACTCGAGCCCGACATGACCGAGAGGCCGCTCGCCAGTTCGCCAAAGTCAACCGTGTTCGACTTGTCCGTGTCAAAGACGCGAAACAGCCGCCGCGTCATTTGTTCGGCCTCTTGCTTCTCCTCGGCGGTCTCATGGCCGCCCGCCAGTTTGATGATCTGGTCAAAGCACTTCTTGAAATTCGAGAAATTGAGCTCCCCTGAGGGCGCCGCCTCGGCGAAAATCTCGAAAATGTCGTTCACTTCGTACGTATCCAGCTTGAGCAGTCGGCGTGCGCGCTCCATGCTCGCGCTCGTCATGCTGAATCCCGACGACGCCGTCGGCGAGAGCGGCACGGGCGATCCGTTGTTACCGTCACGGGGCACAGTATACAGCTTGGATGTTGGGTACGACTCATTCGACTCGATAGGCCTGTCGTGGTCGCCATTCGCAGGCGGTGCGTCACTGTCCATGTCGATGTCGATGTCGATGTCGACGTCGACATCGACATCGACATCGCCAGCCGTGCCATTGCCATTGTCATCGTGTTGCTGGTGCCGCAACTGTTGGTGCTGTATAGGCGCCTCAGTCAACGCTTGATTCTTAGTATACCATCGCACAAACTCGTCAAAGCTGAGCCGGCCATCATGGTTCGAATCGGCCTCGACGAAGCATTGCTCGGCCGTGATCTGCGCCAGCTCTTCGGGCTGCACGCCCAGCTTGTTGACTGTGCCGGGCGTGGTTTCGTACAACACCTTGAACACACTCGTGAGGTATCGCACCATTTCTTCAAGGGAGATGAAGCCGTCTTGGTTCAGGTCATGCAGCGCAAACGCCGAGCGCACCTTCTCCTCCCGCGAGCCGCCGCACAGCACCGAAAGGCCACTGCTCAATTCACAAAAGTCGACAATGCCATTGCCGTCGGCATCGAAAATTGTGAATAACCGGTCGAGCACGAGGCGCACGCGAGCTAAATGCGGCTCGTCAGTCTTGAACTTGGCGTCAATCAGCTGCTCAAAACAGTCTTCAAAGGCCTCTCGCGAGATCGTGCCGTCGTCGCTGCAGCGGTTTGCAAACACTTCGAAGACTTCATTGGGTGCGTACTTGTCAAGATTGGTCATCTCCTTGACGACTTGGAGACTGACCCAGTCGGGGACACGAGAGTTAATCCCGACGGATGGGTTCACACTGCCGCCGCCGCCCGGCTGCAAGTACCAATTCCGGAACTCTTCAAACGACAGTCGGCCGTCGCCATCGGCATCGGCTTCCGTGAACGCCTGCTCGGCTGTGATCTCGCCCAACTCTTCCGGAGACACACCACCCATATTGGCTTGCGTGTCGGGGTTCACTTCAAACAGCACCTTGAACACAGACGTCAAGTAGAGCCGCATCTCGCCCAGCGAAATGAACCCGTCGTGGTTGACGTCGTATAGGTTGAACGCCGCCCGTGCCTTGTCGGTCTCTGTGCCGCCACAGAGCACCGAGAGACCGCTCGCCAATTCGTTAAAGTCGACGACGCCGTTGCGGTCGGTGTCAAAGAGACCGAAGATGCGATCCACGAGCACACCCAGACGATCACTAGACGCCTCGTCTTCTTCTTCCCCCTCTTTGGTCTCTTCAGTCTCTTTGGTATCTCCTGACTTCACGCGCTGCAGCTCCATCAGCGCTCGTCGGAACGCGTCCTTGTTGAGCGTACCTTCACTCGCCGACGCAAAACTCGCAAACGTTTCAAACACTTCGCCGGGCGAGTACGCACCCAGATTTGTGAGTCGCCGCACTTCTTGGAGCGAAAGCCACTCGGGACTGTTTTTCGTGATCAGCCGCTCAATATTAGCCGTGCTTGACGTCGAATACCACGTGCGGAATTCCTCAAACGTGAGCTTGCCCTCCGTGGGCTTGTCGGCTTCTTGGAATGCCTGCGCGGCCGTGCGTGCAGCCAGCTCTTCGGGGCTTTCGTCACTTACAGCATCGCGTGGCGACGCCTCTCGAAGCACCTTGAACACGGCCGTCAAATACCGTGTCATCTCATCCAACGAGATCACGCCGTCTCCATTGTAATCGTACAGTGCAAACGCCGCCTTGATGGTATCGTCCGACGAGCCACCACAGACGACTGAGAGTCCACTGGAAATTTCACTGAAGTCGACTTTGCCATTCTTGTCGCTGTCAAACAATTCGAAAAGCCGATTTAAAATCGCCGTGATGCGCTCAAACGCAACACCGCTGATGCCTGATTGACCCCGAGTGAGGATGTTCCGAAAGCAATCGTCAAACGCCTGCTTCGACACGTATCCCTGGTCGTCGGCGCAGTCGGCAAGCGCCTCAAAAACCTCGATTGGTGAAAACGCCTGCAGGTCGTTCGTGAGCCTGCGAGCCTCGGCCAGGCTAAAGAGCTGCTCGCCGTCCTTGGCGACTTGGCCGATGCCGCCTGGTCGACTGTACCATTGTTGGAACTCGTCAAACGTCAGTCGTCCGTCACGGTCGTGGTCAGCTTCTTGGAACGCCTGGTGTGCCGTGATCTCGCCCAGCTCTTCGGGGGAGACCCCACGCAAATGAGCTGTGTTTTCCGGTGGCGACACTTGGAACAGCACCTTGAAGACCGACGTCAAGTACCGCGTCATTTCGTCCCGCGAAATAAAGCCGTCACCATTGAAATCAAACAGCGCAAACGCCGCCCGAACTTTTTGCTGTTGCGTGCCGCCGCATAGCACCGAGAGCCCGCTCGCCAATTCGCCGAAATCGACAAACCCACTGTGGTCCGAGTCAAAGAGGTCAAAGAGTCCGTTCACCACGTCCTGCATTTTGCGTGCGTCACGCTGCGCACCGGCAACGCTCGCGCTCGTGGCACCGTCGCCCTTGAAAATCGTTTGAAAGCTCGCGTGGAAGGCCTCGCGTGAGAGCAGTCCGTCTTCATTCGCTTCGGCGGCAAACACTTCAAAGACTTCGTCGGGTTCGTACTGCGCGAGGTTCGTGAGCGACTTGATTTCGTTTAGTGGCATGTACTGGAGCGACGAATCCACGATCGCGTTCTTGGCGACGGCGCTGCTGATGCCGCTTTGCGACGGACTGTTGTACCACGTGAGGAACTCGTCATAGCTGAGCTTGCCGTCTTCGTTCTGGTCGGCCTCGAGAAACGCCTGCTCCGCCGTGATGTGGCCCAGCTCTTCGGCAGAGACACCCGTCTCGTCCTGCATGTGGGGCTGCACTTCGTACAGTACCTTGAAAATGGACGTCAAGTACCGCGTCATTTCGTCGAGCGAGATGTAACCGTCGCCGTTGAAATCATACAGGCGAAACGCTGCCTGGACCTTGGCCTCCCGAGCTCCTTTGCAGAGCACCGACAATCCACTCGCGAGCTCGCTAAAGTCAATGCGTCCATCACGGTCTTTGTCAAACACTTCAAAGAGACGGTCGGCGATCACCTTGGCACGAACCATTTCCTTTTCCGAGCGTGGGTGCGTGTGGTGGTGCGGCGACGCCATTTCAATGATCTCGACCATGCACTCGTCAAATGCCGAGCGATACAAGAGACCCTCGTCATCGGCGTGCTCGGCAAAGCGCTCAAAGACCTCGACGACGTCGAGGCTGCCCAGGTTTGTGAGCTTGCGTACTTCGTCCAAATTGAGCGGCGCGACGATCGCGTTGATTGGAGACGATGGGGACTGGGACGCCTGTGGCTGTGTACCGTAGTCGTACCAGAGCTTGAACTCCTCCAGCGTGAGCTTTCCGTCGTGGTCCGTGTCGGCTTGCGCAAAAATCTCGGTTGCGGTGATCACCGCGAGGTCGTCCGGGGAGACTCCAAGGTTGGCTTGACGGGCCGGGTCCAGTGCGTACAATAGCTTGAACACACACGAGAGATAGTGGACCATCTCATCTTGAGAGATGAGTCCATCGCCGTTGGCGTCGTACCGATCAAATGCGGCCTGGACCGTCTCGTCGCGCGTGCCGGCGCCGCACAGGATCGAAACGCCACTCACCAGGTCGTGGGTATCCACGAGGCCGTTGCTGTCCGTGTCAAAGGCCGTAAAGAGTCTATCAATGACCTCGTGGACTCGTGTGCTTTCTTCGGCGCCAAGTGGTGCGGCTGCCGTCACGTACTGGTAAAAGCACCGATCAAACGCTTCCCGCGTGAGCTGCCCACTGGCGTTTGATGCCGATGCAAAGAGCTGTGAGACCTGTTCCAGCGACATCGCGTGGAGACCCGTGAGTTTCTTGGCGACATCAACGTGGATAACGGCGACGTCATCATCGCCCACAGATCCAGTCGCCACCGACGATATCGGCATACTGGAGACTGGAATGGAGCCGTTGGCGTTGAACGCCTTGCTGTGGGCCTTTTGCTGGTCGATCCACGCCTTGAACTCTTCATAGCTGAGCTGCTGGTCGTGGTTCTTGTCAAACGATTGGAAGCATTCCTGGGTTGTCGCGGTCGCCAATTGGGAGGGCGAGAGACCGCCGGTTGTGGTGACCAAATCTGGCGACGCCTTGTACAGCACCTTGAAGACTGACGTGAGATACGACTGCATCTCGGGTGGGGAGATGAACCCGTCGTGGTTGAGATCGTAGAGCGTAAACAGCGACCGCGTCTTGTCAGTCAGATTGCCACCGCACAGAATCGACAAGCCCGCACCAAGTTCTTGCACATCAATGACACCATTGCCGTCTGTGTCAAACAGTGCGTAGAGCTCTTCGAGGAGCTGCTGGCTACGCCGCTGAGCTTCTGGTGTTTTTGCATCTTGCGACGCCATCACCAGTTTCTGAAAGCATCGTAAAAACGCCGGCTTCGTCACATTGCCCCTCGCGTCGGCCGAGGCTTGAAAAAAGTCGAAAATGTCGTTCACGTCGTAGGCGCCGAGATTCGTGAGCGTTTGCATTTCCTTGAGCGTGTGCTTGGACGTCGGCGGTAGCAGCATTTGTGGGGTTCTCGTCGACGAGTCGGAACCAGAGCCGGTCGTGGTCGTGTACCATCTCGTAAACTCGTCTTCACTCAGGCGGCCATCGTGGTCGGTATCCCACACAGCAAACGCATCACGAGTGGTCACATGTGCCAGCTCATCGGCTGAGATACTTGGGTCCACTGAGGAAGACGCCGTAAAGAGCATGCGGAACACGGAGGCCAAGTACGTCTCCATGTCTTGCGTTGTGAGAAAGCCATCTTCGTTGATGTCGAACAGCGTAAAGGCCGCGCGGACTTTGTCGTGCTGTGAGCCGTCGCAGCACACCGAGAGTCCACTCGCGAGTTCACAAAAGTCGACAAAGCCGTCACCGTCCACGTCAAACACATCAAACAATGCGTCCACAAAGCCCTGAATTTCCTGCCGGTGGTCTTGGGATGGAGAATGCGGCTCCTGCTGCTGTTTGTTGTCGAGCACTTCGGCAAACACCTCGTGCACAGCGTCGCGGGACAACACGCCATCGTCATTGACGCGGGTTGCCAGCAGCTCAAACACGTCGCTGGGTGTATAAAAGCGAAGCCCCGTGGTCGCGGCGATCTGGTCCATGGAAGTGAGTGCATTGTGCCTGATCGACGAGAAGCTCCTGGGCAGGTGGGGAGCCGTCGGATGGTGCTGGATCGGATAATGGTGCGGCTGTCCTGCCATGCCGAGACCTTCGCCGCCGTGGGTGTACCATGCACGGAACTCGTCTAGCGACAATTTCCCATCGTGATTGGCATCGGCGTCCGTAAACGCTTGGGCGGTCGTGTACTTGGCGAGCACCCCCGCGTCAATACCCATGGCGTGCTTGGTTTCTTGGTGGCTCTCGAACACGACGGAAAAGACCGCAGTAAGGTACGTCTCCATCTCTTGACGTGTGATGAACCCATCGCCGTCGGCGTCGAACAGGGAGAAGGCAGCGACAATTTTGTCATCCCGAGTGCCGCCGCACAGTATCGAGAGTCCGCTGCTGAGCTCGACATAGTCAACGGTATCATTCCCATCGCGATCAAAGACGTTGAAGAGTCGGTCAAGGAAACGAGCGAGCGCACGCGTTGGCTTTTTGTGTTGGGTTTGAAGGATCTTGAAAAAGCACTTTTTGAACGCACTGCGGTTCAGCGTGAGCCCGGCATTCCCGGTCGGATCTCCATCGGTCGACAACGCTGCTGTACTGAATACTGAAAACAAATCGTCGGCCGACAGATTCTCAAGTCCCGTGAGCTCACGCAGCCGCGCGAATGAAAGATCGTCGTCGTGCTTGCTGTGCTTTCCACGTGGCGGTGGCGCGGGAGTCTCAGACACTTCGCTCGTGAGATGGGCCGGAGCCGGCTTCGAGTACCAGTCCTGGAAGGCCAGGAACGAAAGTTGGCCAGTCGTCGGTACGTGGGCCTCTTCAAAGCATCGCTGTGCCGTGACGGCCCCTAGCTCCATCGGGTCGACACTGTGTCATGTGCAAAGCGGGGGATGTCAGTATCATCCGACGAAACCGCAAATATCCCAATACGCTACCCTAAACATAAAAAAACGTACGTGTTTTGCTGGAAAAGCTCGGGCGAAGTCTCGGCAATTACGATGAACACGGCCGTGAGGTACTTGGTCATCTCGACGAGCGTGATGCGGCCGTCGTGGTCGCTATCGTACAGATCAAAAATACCGCGGATCTTGTCGTCGCGTTCGCCGCTCGCAAATACAGAGACCCCGCCGAGAAACTCAGCCACGTCCACGATGCCTTCGTTATCGGCGTCAAAGATCTGGAAGAGCCGCTCAAACATGGTGCGCGCCTGAGGGTCGTATCGCCCCGTCTATAGTACACATCACCCGGTTTCAGTACTCCCAATTTCTTAGTCTTGGGTCAGTATGGCATACCTGCGAGAGGATCTTCTCGAGACACGCATCAAAGACCGTGCGGTCCATTTCCCCGCGCGGACACGCCTGCGTGAACACGTGGACGAGCTGCGGCAGCTCAAAGTCGGTGAGATCCAATTCACGGAGCAGTTCCTCGTCGTCTTCATCCTCAACGTCGTCGTGGTTGTTGTCGTCGCCATGCTCCACGACCATATCGCTCTGGCGGCGGCGCGGACCATTCTCGTCGTCCGTGTCGTCATCAGCGACGGCGCGTCCACCACGCGGCAGCAGATCGTATGCATCGACAAACTCGGGACGGCCGACCGGATCCCTGCGGTGCTGATGGCTGTGGTGGTGGCGGCGTGTGTGGTGCTGTTTGCTGCGTCGCTTCCGGCGGGGCGGCGTCCCAGCGGCTGCGGCCACGCTCGCCATGTCGACATCCACAGATCCTTGGTCATGGTGATGGCCGAATTCTCGTAACGCCGTGTGCGTAGCCGTCGCCGTTGCGGGCGCGTCGGCAAAAATGACTTCAAACTCGCCGTCCTGGAACCGCCGCGGCGAGCGCGCCAACAGCGACAGCGGAAACACGACGCGCGTTGCGACGTCGCGCAGCGCAACGGGATCACCGCGTTCTTCGTCTTGGGCAGCACGCAGACACAGCGCGATATCGGCGGACGAGAGCGACGCCGTGACCACGATTTCCTGGCCGCCAACGAGTCGTACACATGTGTAGCCCACGCTGGACGCCATAACGCCGCCCCCGTTGGTCGTACCGCTGCGCTTCTTGTGGGCACGCGGAGAGCTCATCTCCCGCTATCAACGAGCCGTTGCACGAGCGCGTGCGCGTGCTGGCGGCGTCGGTGGAAGGCACGAAAGAGGAGCGACAGTCGCGTCCGGGTGCTTTCGCTTTCGCGTTGCGGAAGGTTTCCGTTCCGTCCCCCCTCTGCCCTCTCTCTGGAGGAAAGTTGGATTGTGAGGGGATGGGAAATTGTCAGAAGAGGGTGCTATAGAGGGATTATTCTCAAAACAAGGAGACGGTGCTATCAGAATAAGGTGATGGCTCCGGATGCTGTTGACCGTTGCTCTGCTCGTGATCAACACGAACCTCAAGGCAAAAACACGGAGGTGTTGGCCACATCTTTCCGGCAGGCAACATGCAGCGCATGGACCATGTTCCGCTCAGGAGTGGAACCGCTGCTTGGGTGCACGCATCATTCTGTAAGGTTCCAGACTTCTACGATAATCCCCTGTTTTGAGGATCTCTCCTCTATTGAACCCTATTCTGACAAAATGCCAGCTAGTGAACTCTGCCTAAGCGATTAAGTACGAAAGCAGTTCCAATGAATTTGCTCACTTCAAGGAGAGAGAGGGAAGGGAGTTCGAACTTAGTAGGAGGACCCGCATTTTTGGCTCGGCGAAGATCTGATCTGGAGCAGAAAATGACACCGCGCGTGATCCTCGTGACTGGCGGCACGTCAGGCGTTGGGCTCGAGTGCTGCAAGGCGCTGGTCGCGGACCCTGCACTGCCGACGCGTGTACTGCTTGTAGGGCGCACTGCTGAGCGTGTGCAGCTCGCGGTGGACCAAGTGAACGCTGTGGCCGTTGGCGGCTCATCTGTGGAAGGCCGACTCGCGGATCTCGCGAGCCTCGCGTCCGTGCGTGAGCTGGTGAACCGCGTCATCGAGCAGCGCACCAAGCTCTTTGCTGTCGTGTGCAATGCTGGCATCGAGGCGCCTCCGGTTGCTACGTCGCCCGAGGGTTTTGAGACGACGTTTGCGACCAACCACTTGGGCCACTTTTTGCTCGTGACGTCTCTCTATCACGCCGGCATGTTCCTCGCCAGTGGCGACAAACCACGCATCGTGATCCTGTCTTCGTCGCTGCATTCATCGGAGCGTAAAGGTCCACGGAGTCCCGACGTCAGCGACTGGCAGCGGGTCGCGTTCGGCGGCCCCAACTGGAATACGATGCGGGCGTACGCGACCAGCAAGTTGTGTAACCTCTTCTTTGGGTACGAATTCCAGCGGCGATACGGCGCAGACGTTCTCGTGTACATGTACTCGCCAGGCTTCATGCCCGACACGGGGCTCTTCCGCAACCACTCGACCGTCGGCTGGTGGATCGTCAAGTCGCTCATCAAGCTAGTTGCGTATTGGCGACCGAGTCTCCAGCAGTCCTTGAGTACGCCTGAGCGATCGGGTCTGTTTCTCGCGCGACTCGCGAGCGATGCCGAGCTGCCGTGGGATAATGGATCGTACTTTTCGATCGACCATCTCTACCACTCAGATGACCAGAGCAAGGACCCCGAACTCGCAAAACAACTGTGGGAACTCTCGCAGCAGTACGTGGACAAGACAAGTAAGTAGCCACGGGGGCTACGTGAAGTGGGCGGGGTCTATTTTGCGTAGTATGTGGTGTTGAAAGATATGGTCCTTCAATTCCAACCTGCTCTACTTCGGGGTCAGCACAGCAATCATGCGCTGAGTACTGTCGCTCTTCGACAGCGTTTCCACCAACCCATGTTCCAAGTCGCCGGTTGGTCCACGCGTCTCGTACCGGATCTTGAGCACGAGCAGCCCTACCGCGCCGATGAGCTCGAACGTGCTGGGGACGTAGATGGGCCACAACGACTCGCCAAAGCCATACACACCAAGGCACAAGAGCCCCGCAATGTACATGCAAACGAAGGGGTAGCTGATATCGTCGGCGCTCTTGGTGCGGTAGACCTTGGTGACCTGCGGCATCAATGCCGCGGAGATGATGAACGAGCCGATGAAGCCGATGATTTCGTAGGCGGCGGTCATGGTTATGAGGCGTCGAGTTGGAATTATCTTGGAGTGTTTGGCGGCGTGCGTTTTGTTGAATGATTAATCTGGTTGAAGCCAAACTTTCCAACAGTCGAGTCTTCGTAAAGTCTTCCAAGGAAGTTCGTGGCGGAGTTGATTCGTCTTTGATGAGTGCGGAACTAGACAACCCTTCAAAAGATGATATGGCTGGAAATATGTTGTTTCAAGGGTGAACGTCAGCGCCGACGAATGGTCGAAGTGTCTCCCACCACCACAATTCCATGCCTTGTGGCATGATAGCTGCAGCGCCTCGGGAGGATTTCACAGTGTCGTGTTTTAGTAAATGCCAGATTCGACGTGATGTCGCTTCGTGGTGTACAGTACGAATCGTTTTGTAGCGACTCGCATGAAGAATGGATGGATGACGCGATGACTCCGTCTGTGATCAACCGTCGTGAGTTATCCTGCATCGCCGTTGCTAGATAAGGTGCTTGGTTCCGGGTAATTATATATAGGAGGGTACAGTATGTTGCTACTTAAGGGTGCGTGGAACGCGCTGATCCAGGGCTCCTGAAGTACCGCGGCCATTTCTCCGAACGGCCACCAATCGCACCACACGCCATTTCTCCGAACAGCCACGACTCCACGCACCACAGCCTCCACGGACCCCTCCCATCATGACCGCCGCCTACGACATCATCGGCCTTATCGGCTCGTTCATTATCTCGGCCGGGCTCGTGCCGCAAGTGTCCAAGGTCTACCGCACCAAGAGCGCCGACGACATTAGCTACTCGTTCCTGGCCATGTACAACGGCGGCCTCGCGTTGATCTTGATCTACGGCATCGGCGAGTCGCTCTGGCCCATTTACATCCCGTGCTCACTCGAATTTGCCGGTGCGCTCGTGCTTCTGGCCATGAAACTTCTCTACCGGAACAACACGGGCGATGTCGAAGTTGGCAAGTCTCCCGTCGAGGTTGGCAAGTCTCCTGTCGAAGACGCGCCAACGACGCCTCGCTTTGTGCTAGCGCTTACCCCCAAGTAATATGTACCTGCCTGCGGACAAATCAAAGCTCACAGCTTGTATTGTATCTGATAATAACCGATGAACACTTCCATGATGGAGAACGTATGGTTGACTGCTGGTTTTGGCAGGGCACAGCATTTTCTCCTCCACATGCTTATCATGTCTTGCACTTTTACCTCGACGGCCACAAGACCAGAGAGAAGAAGCACATAGCTTTGCGACTCCTGAGCAAATATCGCCCGCCTCATTGGCCGCAACTTTTCTTCGATATCCAGCGCGAGCCAATAGCTGTTATTCTCGACGCGACCCTTCAGCTCGCAAAGTTCTTCCGCGTGAATTTCCCCCAAGGGCCACCAGCGGGCAACTGATTGGACGCTCCTAGGACCACTCCTTCCATTACGTGGATCCTGTGCCGGGGGGAAACGCAACAGTAATCGTTCCAGCGTTACGACCAATGCAGCTAGCGCGACGACCTAGTTCTCAATTCGACTCTGGACTCCGAAGGCAGCGCGCTCGATCCCTCCCACCAGCTCCAGCTCACACCAGCCAACATGAGGCTCCAGCTTCCTGCGCGGACCACCAGCCTCGACGAAATCGCAGAGCGGAGCAGCAGATGGATGGAGTGGAACCCCGGAATCGCAGCTGCACTTGACGACATCGAGTGGGACGAGATACTCAACATACCCGGCGCACCCGCATCACAGCGACTACTTCTGTATCGACTCAAAGGCGGACGAATCTCCGGATGGTCGCCTGCCCTCCAAGCAGTCGGCTGCCCACATTGCCCAACACAAACAACCACGGGGGGGGCGAGCCGACCACATCTTCTGGGACT
>JAADVZ010000592.1:0-19573 GCA_023335925.1 Pythium phragmitis | reverse complement strand
CTCGTGTCGATGACACGGGCGGAGCCGACCAACGTAAAACGTAGGATGCGTGCGCATCCTGCGTGGTAGCTCCAGGGTGTACGCGTTGCCCATTCGGCGCAACACGCGGAAGGGACTCACATACTTCGACAGTAGCTTCGAACTGCCGACGTTCGTAACTGCCTGTGTAGGTAGGTTAGTGGTTGATAACAACACTAAGTCCCCTTCGTTGAATGAAAGAACGTTCGTTCTTCCATTCTTGTCCACGTTCCTTTTCTGTCAATCGACAGAATCGGCAATCGAGTCCTGCACAAAGCGGACCACCGCTTGTGTGTCAACAGGAAGTCGCCTGCTGACTTGGCTTGCTTGGCTGCTGTGCGCGAAGTGCGCACAGCGGAGATGTCCATGTCTTCGTCGGATTCTTCGTCGTCCGAGATGCTGCTCTCGCTTGCATCATCGTCGTTCTGGCTGATGATGGAATCGTCATCAGCGACAGTGTCGCCGGCACTGGAGGAGCGAGAGCTGTCCTGGCTGTTGCTCGAGCGAGTCCCTCCCTCCCTCAAAGAAGACTCACTGGTCAAAAGGGGTGAGGGACGTGGATGGCGGAGCCCATTCACGTAGAACGGTGTGTGCGATGTGGACGCATGCACCGAATTGTTGATGGCGAATTCGACCATCGGAAGAAACTCACTCCAACTCGAGAACGAGTGGACGTATCCTCGAAGAATCTCTTCGAGAACGCGGTTGGTGCGCTCAGTCTGACCATCCGTCTCTGGATGATCAGAAGTAGACATCTTCAGCTGTGTTCCGACCAAATGGAACATGGAGCGCCAGAACTCCGCGGTGAACCTCGGATCTCTGTCCGAGACCTGTTCACGCGACAAGCCGTGGAGACGGAACACCGTGTTTACGGAGAGACGTGCAGAGCCTTCTACAGTGATCGTCTGGGGGACCGCAGCAAGATGGACCATCTTGCTGAAGCGATCCACAAACACAAGTATCCTGTCATTCTTGTGCTCATCTTCGGGAAACCCGACGATGAAGTCCATTGAGACCGATTCCCAGCACTCCGTGGGGATCGGCAGCGACTGCAATGGAGCGCGGAGTGAAGGACCTGGCTTCACCCGCTGGCAGACCTCGCAAGCACGGACGTACTTGCGGACAAACTGATATTGGCGAGGCCAATAAAAGTCCCGACTCAGCGTGAGATACGTCTTCTCACGCCCCGATGTCCACTCACTGGAGGATCGTGGTACTCATACATTATCCGCAACCGCAGATCATGATCCTCGGGCACGACGACACGGGGCGTACCGTCGGCAACGGCGCTGTAGTAGAGCAGGCCGTTCCGCTGAGTGTATCGTTGGGCGTCGATCGATACGATGCCGGCAAGCGCCTTTTCGCTTCCGGTGAGGGATCCGTGAGCATGCTCGTCGTGTGCATACGCGTCGCGGACGCTGACATTCAGCGTGCCAACAGCATTCAACTCAGTGTTCTTGCTCGACGGCGTCGGGAGAGCGCATCCGCGACGACGTTGAGTCGCCCGGGCTTGTACTCGACGGGGAAGTTATACTCCACGAAAAACGACAACCATCTCGCTATGCACTGCGAGAGGTGAGGACTGTTCACGGCCGTGCGTAGAGACGCACGATCCGTGAACACGGTGAACGGTCTATCTCCCAAGAGATAGAAGCGAAACTAGGCCCGTGCGTACTTCATGGCAAAGAGCTCCTTGTCATGCACTGGGTAATTCCGCTCAGCTGGTTGCAGCTGACGCGACTGGTAACAGACGACGCGCTCCGCGCCGTCTTCGTCGAACTGCATCAGCGCGCAGCCGATGGCAAAGTCGCTGGCGTCACAAACCACATGGAATGGTTTGTAGAAGCATCTTTAAAATATTTTATTTAAGGTCCGCAATCGCCAGAACTGGCGATTCGATCAAGCTCTGCTTGATGCCGTCGAAGGAACACTGACAATCAGCGTTCCAAGTCCACTTGACATCTTTCTTGAGGAGTCGAGAAAGAGGGACGGTCATCTCGGCGTAGTTGCGCGAGTACTTGTGCAAGTACGCCGCGAGTCCAAGGAGCTTGCGAAGTCCCTTGACATCGACTGGCGTCGGCCACTCCTTGATCGCCTTGATCTTATCAAGATCAGGGCGTACGCCGTGTTTTCCGACGATGCACCCAAGAACGGGTATCTCGCTGGCAGCGAAGATACACTTCTTGAGGTTCGCGTACAGCTTATGCTCGCGCATAAGTGTGAGAACCTGGCGCACGTGGAGGCGGTGGACCTCCACGTCGGTCATTCCATCCATAGCGCGGCCATGGACGAAGACATCGTCGCTTGGTGCGAGCGCTCGCACAGGCCGCAATAGATGCGAGACGCATCTATTGAAGGTGGTTGGTGCATTGCTGAGCCCATGGGGCATCACCAACCACTCCCAGAGCATACCGCTGGGGGTGCTCACGCCGTGTACGGTATATCCCGTTCACGCATGAGAATCTGGTAGAATCTATCTAGCAGATCCATTGACGTGAATATGGTACTCTTGGCGATACCATCGATGATCACGCCCTTCCTTGGTATCGGCGTTTGCGCCGGTATCGTCGCCGCGTTCAGCTTGTTGAACGCGTGAACTATTCACCACCCTCCTGTGGCCTTGTGCACACAGAAGATCGGAGAGCTGTGAGGAGAGGTAGACTCTCTCACATGGCCAGCGGCGAGACGATCAGCAAAGAACTTGTCGATCGCCTCGACTTGTTCACGAGGCAGTGGTCACTGCTTCATGACACAGTACTTTGTACCTGGCTTCAGGTCGATCTCGTGCCGAATGCCTTTGTCCTTCGGCAGTTCGCACGGCAAGGATTCAGGGAATACGTCCTTATATTCGACCAAATCCTCGTAGAGAGGATCTCCCTTGAGTGACTCCCAGGATTGAGACGTGTAACGCTCAATCCGAGTCTTCTCATCGAGGACAGTGTCGTCCATCGACGAGGTGCTGAGGACCCGTTCGTTCTAAGCGAACACCACAGCCGACCGAATGTCGGTCACATACTCGTCCTCCGCGACGAGTACGCAGATCTGCGTGATTTTCCCACGGCGCAGATCACGCAAGAATTGTGTTCTAGCGTAGGCAGTGCAGTGATCTCCGAAGTCAACTTCGGAGGCGCGACGAGCTCAAGTGTGGATGCACCCACCCTGTGCCGTCATTCACTAGGACGTTTACCGTCGCAGTGACTTCCTGCGGCCTTATGCACGCAGGGCTCCTCGAGCTGCAGTGGTGCTGCTGCAGCGAGATCCACCTCGATCGGCGCTCCGGCCGAAAGGGATTGACGACGTTGCCCCCTGGCGGCAGACGTCGATTTCTTCTTGTCGTGGTGCTGCCCTCTAGGCAGGCACCTCCCACTCGACTCGGGTGACTCACGCACGAGGCGTCTCCACGCAATGCGACCCGCTAGGCGCGCAAGCGGCACTTGACCCATGAGACTTATTCTCATGAGAAGTCTTCGGCGCTGCCTGTGTCTCTGCACAGCCGCCAGGAGCTCGCTCCACGATTTCTGCAGACCACTCATTCCCAAAGTCCAAACAGGATTGGTGGAAAATCGACCATATCTGCTGGATGCTTGTTTCTAACTGAACCCAGAATGTTGGTTCAGTTAGACATGTAGCGGGAATACCCCGTTACATGGTGCCAAGAACACGCGCAAGTTGCATTCCAAAGCGAAAAATATACGCCATTTAACCTAACCCCCTATTTGCGTGATATTTGGACGGCTTCCACTGGCCACACGAAACGGTATATAAGATATTACAGTAATCTCTTGATGCTGGATCCAGGACTAATCTCATCATCAAGGCTGACGACATCGAACAGCCGACGCACCACGTCTATTTTTTATAATAGACATGGTCCGTCGGCACACGATTAAAATCCTGTTGTCATCCGTGTCGCCACGGGGATCCCGTGATGGGATCCACTACAGTAGGGGGTTTCAAGGTTGAGTTTTAGACGCGACATTTCTTCAAGAAGTGACAACGAGAAATGACAAGGAAAGCACCTGGAGAGGTGTTTTTCTTGGAGTAATTTCTTCAAGAAGTGACAGCGTCTAAAATGACCCCCCCCTATTCCTTCGGCACTAAGATATCCGCTCTCTGGCGACATGCTCAAGAGCCTCAGTACAGTATTGATCCTGCATTTCCAACACGAGCCATTATTAATAGCTGATGTACTGGCCGCCCAGTCTGATATCTAACGCGTATGCGTCGAGACCGCGGGGACTGACTCAGTCGCTGAGCCTCTAACGACGGGATATCACAGTCCAACTTGGAGTTGACGGTATCCTGATACAGCAGCAACAACACCGTGGGAACCGTCTCTTCCGTGCCTCAAGATAGGGCCGTGTCACTTCCATTCCACGTATGCTGAACAGTGTACAGTATACATAGCCAATTAGCACCTCGTCGTTGCCCGGCTGAGGTTCCGAAGGTACTCCGACTGCTGAGCTGTTGTGGGCCACTCGCCAATTCGCCCTCCATCCGCAACTGGTCTCTTCGAACAAGAAACTCCTCGTCATGCTCGTCTTGGATCCCGTCGTCGTCGCCGTCAACAAGCTCCCCCCATGGGCTTTCACGCTCGGTGCCGTCGTGGTCGCCGCCGCGCTGTTGGCGCAGCGCGCACGCTCATCCAAGACCAAGACGCGCAAGATCCATACCCTCGACACCAAGATTCCGATCATTGGCGACATGCTCGAGAGCCTCAAGCAAGCGAATAGGCGCCATGACTGGTTCGCGGAAACGAGTCTGCGTTTCGAGAACCAGCCGTGGCAGATCCGCATGCCGGGATCAGCGTCGATCGTCATGCTCTCCGATCCGGCTTCCATCGAAGCCGTGATGGTCACCCATCCTGACGTGTTCGTCAAGGCAGAGGTGCATCTCGCCCTTCTGCGCGAAATCCTAGGCGATGGGATCGTCAACTCCGCCGGCGAGCGTTGGTACCACCAGCGCAAGACCGCGGCCAAGTTCTTTTCGGCGCGGACGTTGCGTTTGACCATGATGCAGACGATGCGGCGCAACATCGCGCAGGTCCATGGAGTGCTCGACGCCGAATGTGGCACCGGTCGCTTCGCGAACCTCACCGAGCTCTTCCATCAGTTCACACTTCAGACGTTTTTGGAGATCGGTGTGGGTATCGACGCGCCCATCATTGGAAAGTCGGAGCCGAGCGCTTTCAACGCCATTGACGAGGCTACCGCCCTCATCATGCGACGCCGACTGATCCCGAACTGGCTGTGGAAGCTGCAGCGATGGCTCAACGTTGGAAATGAGAAGAAGATCAAGGACGCGATGTCAGATGTGCACGGGTACGTGACCCGACTGATCGAACAGTCTCTGGCGAAGAAGAACAGCGAAGCCAACGCCCACGACCAGGACGAGAAGATCCTGACAGCCGTCGAACTGTTCGTTGAGCACAGCAGTGAGGACACGACTGGGCTCCGTCCTCAGGACCTGCTAGATTTCGTGATGAACTTTATGGTTGCAGCTCGCGATACTTCTGCTATGACGACCATGTGGCTATTCTACGCACTGAGCAAGCACCCGGACATCGAAGCAAAGATCCGTGAGGAACTCGCGACCAAGCTACCACCACTTGGCGTCGGTCCCGATGGATTCATTACGGATGACCACGTCAAGGAGCTCGTGTATATGGAAGCAGTGATCAAGGAGACCCTGCGTCTATATCCTGCGGCACCATACATCTCGCGCTATGTCAGCCAGGACGCGGTCATCGATGGTAACGTTCTCATCAAGAAGGGACACTTTGTGGGTTTGTCGTCCTACTCGATGGCGCGTAACCCTCGTGTCTGGGGACCTGATGCGGCCGAATTCAAGCCCGAGCGTTGGATCGACACGAAGACAGGTGAGCTGCTCTCCTTCCCAGCGTCCAAGTTCTTCACCTTTGGTGCTGGCCCCCGCATGTGCCTCGGCATGAAGCTCGGCATGCTCAACCTGCGTGTGCTGACGGCCAACTTGCTCCACCGCTACAAGTTTGAGGTCGACGCAGCTAACGATGGCAGCCACATCAACGCAGTTACGCTGGCGATGAAGCACACTCTAATGACCAAGGTCGAGCGCGTTTGATGTTTCTAATGCCCTGGTTGGAGTCACGTTTCCCCAAGGTTCTCTAGACTACGTAGTAAAATCCATCTTTTTATAATTATTGTAGTACGGTAGTCTACCGTAGATCGAATCTATCGTTCCGGAAGTTGGCTTCTTCACCAGTGGTGACCACTGCTTGGTGCTCCCCCACGCACATGCTCATTTGCGCTATCTAGAATTC
This sequence comes from Pythium phragmitis, assembly GCA_023335925.1. Classification (NCBI taxonomy): domain Eukaryota; phylum Oomycota; class Peronosporomycetes; order Pythiales; family Pythiaceae; genus Pythium; species Pythium phragmitis. Next base: position 13,257 of record JAADVZ010000592.1, on the reverse strand, counting down.
AAGGTGACTGGCGCGATCGTGATGAGTCCTACTTATCTGCAGCAGCAATGCAGTGCATGGTAGTCCGCCACCCGGATCAAATGGAGAGCTTCAAGCATTTCGATGTGCGGTATGAGTAACAATAGCTTCATGAACGAGTCGCTTCAGATCAAGAACAAAGTTTGATGTTTTCGTCACCAAACTAGTTATTGTGATAGTGTACCGTAATGTATTATGGTCGACCTGCATCTGCGCCGGCGAAAACATCACTGTGAACAATTCAGGGCCGTTTTCAACAGGCAAGGAAGGATCAGATGAGTCAAAATAGATCTGAACCCTGGCATCTACACTGCACTGTCTCTTCTTCGACAGATCTTTCGGGGCGCCACTTCTGCACGAGTTGTCTCAGTGATTTCATGAGAGGAACTGACAGCTGCACCATCACTACAATTTGTAGCGCCTCTAAGCACCGCCATTTATCTTGACAGTTTATTTTTTTTTAAATTCGTATTCACAGTCAAATGACTATGATTTAATTCTTATATTTATACTATATAATCAGTAATATGAAGTACCTAGTGCTTATAGGCGCTACACAGTATTCTCACTCTGGAACCATTCGCCAATTTCCTCTCCATCAGCAACAAGCAACTCTGTGGCTTGATATGCGCGTCTTGGATCCCGTTGTCGTTGCCGTCAGCAAGCTCCCCCCATGGGCGCTCGCGCTCAGTGCCACCGTGGTCGCCGCCGCGCTGTTGGCGCAGACCACACGCTCGTCGAAGAACAAGTCGAAGGTGAAGCCGCGCAAGATCCATTCCCTTGGCACCAAGATTCCGATCTATGGTGACATGCTCGAGAGCCTCAAGCATGTGAGTGGACGTCATGACTGGATCGCGGACATGTGTCAGCGCTTCCACCACGAGCCGTGGCAGATTCGAGTTCCAGGAACGCCAACGACGATCACGGTCTGTACCACGACTGCCGTCGAGGAAGTGTTGGTCAACAAGCCCGACATTTTCATCAAGTCGGAGTCGCATCGAGCCATTCTACACGATCTCATGGGCGACGGGATCATCAACTCCGCCGGCGAACATTGGTTCCACCAGCGCAAGACCGCGGCCAAGTTCTTTTCGGCGCGAACGCTGCGCTTGTGCATGATGCAGACGATGCAGCGCAACATCGCACAAGTCCACGAAGTGCTTGACGCCGAATGTGGCACTGGTCGCCTCGCGAACCTCACCGAGCTCTTCCATCAGTTCACACTTCAGACGTTTTTGGAAGTTGGAGTGGGTATCGACGCGCCCATCATTGGAAAGTCGGAGCCGAGCGCTTTCAACGCCATTGATGAAGTTTCCATTCTTATCATGCGACGCCGTCTCGTGCCTCAATGGATGTGGAAGCTGCAGCGATGGCTCAACGTCGGGAATGAAAAGAAGCTCAAGGAAATGATGTCAGATGTGCACGCCTACCTGGCCCGTCTGGTCAATCAGTCTCTGTCGAAGAAGAAAGATGAAGCCGTCGGTGACGAGAAGATCAGCACAGCGGTTGAACTGTTCATTCAGCACAGCAGCGAGGACACGGTTGGTCTGCGTCCTCGGGACCTGGTGGATTTCGTGTTGAACTTTATGCTCGGAGCTCGGGATACTTCGGCGGTGACGACCCAGTGGTTGTTTTATCAATTGAGCAAGCATCCGGAAGTCGAAGCAAAGATCCGCGACGAATTCACGGTCAAGCTGCCACCACTTGGTGTCGGTCCCGATGGATACATTACAGCAGACCACGTCAAGGAGCTCGTGTACCTGGATGCAGTCATCAAGGAGACCCTGCGTATGCATCCTGCGGCTCCATTCCTATCGCGCTATGCCACCCAGGACGCGGTCATCGACGGTGACATCTTCATTAAGAAAGGCCAAATCGTGGGCATGCCTTCCTACGCGATGGCGCGTAACACAAGTATTTGGGGACCAGATGCGGCCGAATTCAAGCCCGAGCGTTGGATCGACACGAATACAGGCGAGCTGCTCTCCTTCCCAGCGTCCAAGTTTCCCACCTTCGGTGCCGGTCCACGCACGTGCCTCGGGATCAAGCTGGCGATGCTCAACCTGCGTGTGCTGACAGCCAACTTGCTCCACCGTTACAAGTTTGAGCTTGACTCAGGAAATGACGGTAGCCACATCAACGGAGTTGTGCTGGCGATGAACCACGAATTATTGGCCAAGGTCGAGCGAATTTGATTTACCGATGCCCTTGTCGCCGGAGTCGCTTTCAAGACCATTCTACGCAGACAATACACGTCAGTGCAGATGTGCCCATGGGGAGTGAATGCAGAATATCGGTGGACCTATTATACATCTAAACCGTACTACAGTACTACAGTAACTAACGTTGTGTCTTTTGGATATTGCATTTCATGGTGTATTGCGGCGCATTATATTACATATGACAGATAAAGCCTTCCTGGCCAATCAAACACTTTGGTGAGACCAAACCTATGGGCACATCACATTTTTCCGGAGTGAACCATGAGCGTGCTCTTCGGCAAGCGCCGCCGCTCCGAGAGCAAGCAGACAGCAGCACCGTCGCCCGTGCCATCGACGTCGCATCCGCTACCCGCGCTAACGGAGCGTAGCAACGCCAAGCCTTCGCTCACAGACTCTGACCACGACGAGAACGACGACGCCAATGATAGCGTAGTCCAGGACAAGGTCATCGTGGACGGCACGCTCGCGCCGTCGCCGCTGATCTCGTTCCTCAACCTCGGACTCGACCCATGGATCGTCAAGAAAAGCGAGCTCGTGGGCATTCGCCATCCGACGCCTGTGCAGGCCAACTGCATCCCGCCGATTCTCCAGGGTCGCGACGTGCTCGGTGTCGCACAGACCGGTAGCGGCAAGACCGCGGCGTTTGCACTGCCGATTCTCCACGTGCTCAGCAAAGACCCATACGGACCGTTTGCTGTCGTGCTCACGCCGACGCGCGAACTCGCGTTCCAGATATCGGACCAGTTTAATGTGTTTGGCAGTTCCGTTGGCGTGCGATGCGCGGTCGTTGTCGGCGGCGTCGACATGCTCAAGCAGGCGCTCGCTCTCCAGGAGCGCCCCCACGTTATCATCGCCACGCCGGGACGACTCCACGACCACTTGCTGCGTCCGAACCCGCCAAATCTGCAGCTCGTCAAGTTTGTCGTGCTCGATGAAGCCGACCGGTTGCTCGACACGTCCTTTGCGAAAGACCTCGGATTCATTTTCGATCACTTGCCGACCAAGCGCCAGACGCTGCTGTTCTCGGCAACCATGACCGCGAACCTGGACCGGCTCGAGCAAATGTCGCTGAAGAACGCCTTCCGATTTGACGCCACGCCGTCCATCAAGACAGTCGCGACGCTCAAGCAGCACTACCTCTTTATCCCGGCACAGGTCAAGATGACGTACCTCATGTACCTCCTGGCATCGCTCACACAAGCCGACGACGAAAACGACGACGAGAGCGACAAGAAGAAGAAAAAGAGCAAGACCCACAAAGGTAGGAGTCGTGGTCGCGAGCTCGACCTTCCAGAGCCGACGACTGCCAAGCCGCAAACCTCGATGATGATCTTTGTCGCGACCTGCAAAATGTGCGAGCTCGTGGGCGAGATCGGACTCGAGCTCGGCTCGCAGTGTGTGACGCTCCACTCGATGATGTCGCAGAACCGCCGGCTTGCCGCGCTTGGTAAGTTCAAAAGCGGCGTGAGCCGTGTTCTCATCTCGACCGACGTGGCAAGCCGCGGGCTCGACATCCCCGAGGTCGACTTCGTCGTGAATTTCGACTTGCCACGCGATGCCGATGATTATATCCACCGTGTCGGCCGTACGGCACGAGCCGGTCGCCACGGCCAGTCCATCTCGCTTGTCACGCAGCACGACATTGCGCTGCTCCAGAATATCGAGGCCAAGACGGGCAAGAAGATGGACGACTATGAGAAGCACGCGCCCGAAAAAGACGTGCTCAAGATGCTGAACGACGTGACGACGGCGACCCGCGTGGCCAAGATGAAGCTCACAGAGAGGGGCTTTGACGACAAGGTCACATCCCGAAAAGCCCAGCGGCTCGCGCAACAAGACAAGAGCCGCAAGAAGCAGAAGCAAGCATAGATGACGATTGAATGTACTGAGATTGGGTGGATCGATGCCTGTTAAAAAGCGCTTTTTGGTTAGTGGTACCTTCATGCAACATTCGTTGCAGTTAGTCAACCCAACACCTGAGAGGGTTACACGTATTGTCGATTTCCTCGTGTTGGGCCAAAACGGACGCCTGTACTCACTTTACCAGCTCACTTTAAGGATAGGGTTAGGTTAGTTTGCGTTGTTACCCTTCACTTTAGGCAGAACAGCACAGAATCGAACCAATCAGCGCCAACAATGGAGTTGGTGTAAGTGGGGACAAGCATTGGCAGGCGTCACTTTGCCCCTGTTTGCTTGGCCATTCTGAGGTTGTCTCCCTTATATCGACCACGTGGGCCTTCTCCGGCTTCCTTAAACGGAGAGACGTCGTTGTTGTCGAAGCCATCTTGGGCTTGTCCATAGATGGCTACGGAAACCACGGACATCTCCAGCAGATGATTAGGTCCCACCAACGATTTGTGCCTGTGTTGTCCTCAGTTTAAGGTGAAGACCATCATTCCTGTGCTCACTTTAACAGGACACACAGACAAACCTTCAAGACCAACAGACACAAGCGAAAATGGGATCTCGAAGCAAGGTAACGGAATGGAGATCTGAGCGCGTATCTCGGCTTGTAGATGGATTCAGCCTCTAAGTCGTATATGTGGCGATGGTGCAGGAAGCGACGGTGGTGCTGTTGGACGCTGGCCCAACCATGCGCACGGCGCTACGCGAGCGGGCGGCGCTTGCGAGCGAACTCCAGTTCAAGAGCGACGCAATGGATAGAAAGCCCCAGCTCACGACACGGTTCGACGCCGCAATCGCCGCTGTCGAGAGTGTCATTCAGCAGAAGGTACTTGCACTGCCACCGTTGGTTTCTTGTGTGGGTGGTGTCACCAACGTTGGATTTCTATTGAACCTCGCCATTAGCTGTTTTTCAAGCCCAAAGACGAAGTGGGCGTCGTGCTCTTCGGCACTGAAGGTACAACGCCAACAAACCGTGGTAGTTGATACTAGCACGACTGATTGATCCGCCAACGTTTCGTATTCGGTGTATCTCAATAGGCACGGACAATGCATTGCACGACGACGAGAATGGATACGAACACGTGACCGTATTGTCACCTATCGACACGCCAACGCTGAGCGTGTGCGAGAAGTTACGCGAGCTCGCGCCGGCGAGCGACGATACTGTCCACGCCGACCTACTGGACGGTCTCATTGTCTCGCTGGATCTAATGCATCGCCGGACCAACGGCAACAAGTATGAGAAGAAGCTGCTGGTGATTACGGACGCCGCGTCCAAGATTAACGACGCGTCCGACGTCGAGCCCGTCGTCTCCATGATCCAGGCTATGGACGTTAAGCTGCAGATAGTGTACGTTTTGGCGCTGATTCTAATTGGATTGATACCCAATTATAATTGGTGATTGACACTAATGTCGGGTCGATAAAATGCCCAGGGGCATTGATTTCAAGCACACGACCGACCAGCTAGACAGCAAGCCGACCAATGACGAGTTGGTCAAATCCGAGTCGGAGCACGAGAGCTCGTCCTCGGTGGACGTGCAGATCAAAACTGAGAATGAGAAAATGCTCGTATCGATCGCGCGTGAAGTGCAGGGCGACGTCTCGTCGGCGAGCAAGCGCATGCAGCTGCTCGCGCACGGCATGAAAAAGTCGGTGAGCCAGACGACGAAGTTCCGCGGCCCCTTGGAGATTGGCCCAACGGGGTTTGGCATCCCCGTGTACTGCTACCTCAAGACCAAGACGGCGACGCTGCCAACACTTGCCAAGGAATCGCAGGTCTCACATGACAAGGACGTTGCCGGTAAGGTGAAGATGGACCGCCGCTACACGTTGCCACAGCACCCCGACGAAGAGATTTCGCCCGAGCAGCTCGTCAAGGCGTATCGCTACGGCATGGAACGCGTGCCGTTTTCGTCGGCCGACGTCGAGTTTTTTAAATTTCAGACGGAGAAACGCCTCCAGCTCTTGGGATTTGTCGACAAGACACAACTGCACTGGTCCAAGTGCATGAGCGGCACGGATGTGTTTGTGGCCGAGCCAGGGAAGCCCAACGCTGCACAAGCGCTGGCGGCATTGATTGATGGCATGGTGGACACCAACAGCATCGCAGTCGCTCGCTTCGTGGCGCGCAAGAACGCGGCGCCCAAGATCCTGGCCTTGATCCCGCACCAGCCGACTGCGGCGGACAAGTACTATGCGCTCTGGGGCCAGCAGCTTCCGTACGAGGAAGACGTGCGGACGTACGAGTTCGCACCACTCAAGACCAAGAAACACACGCCGACAGCGGCGCAGCAGGCGCTCGCCGACAAGCTCGTCGAGAGCTTGAGCGTCAAGGACGATAAGGCCCAGGACGTGGGCATGTGCTTTAACCCCGTGGTGCGGCGGTTTTTCCACGCCGTCGAGCAGCGTGCATTGGACGCCAGCGCGGGGATCCCACCAATTCCGGGGTACCTGGAGGCGAGTCTGAAGATGGACAAGACCCGACAGCACCGCATTGCAGATTTCCTCCACGGCTTTGGCGACGCGTTCCAGTTGCGAGAGGCCGTGCAAAAGCACCAGGCGCGCAAGAAAAAGGCGTTTTGGAGTGACGTCGCGACCGACCAGGACGTTAAGATGGAGGCGGTCGACGCGGAGGATGATGTTGGCGAAAACGGAGGAGGAGGAGGAGGAGACGACGACCATGGCTCGGAGATTGACCTGGATGAACTACTGGACGGCGGGGACGTGACGAGCGTGGGTTCGATGAATCCGATTGCGGACTTCGAGACGCTCGTTGATATGGGAGGCAAGAGCCATCGCGCCAAGTTGCGCACGGCCGTTGAGGGCATGGAGACGCAGATCACGACGTTTTTCCAGGGCGGCAACGCGGCGTTCTTCCCCAAGGCACTACAGTGTCTAGCGCACTTTCGCAAGCGCAGTGTCGAGCTCCAGTATGCGAGCGAGTTCAACGAGTTCCTGGCCTCGCTCAAGACGAACATTGGCGACGAGTCGCCAGCGTGGAAGGCACTGCAGAACGAAGGGCTCACACTGCTCACGCACGAGGACGATCCGAGTGTTACAACGACGCCAGCGCAGGCACGCGCGTTTCTGCATGGCGAGGCCATGGAGGTAGACGCAGAGGCTGCGAGCGCGTCGCTGTCGTCGCAGATTGAAGCCATTGAGAACGAGGACGACATGTTTGCCGACTTTGAGTGATTCCTATATATTACTGAAAAATTTGGAATCAGCAAGCCACCAAGAGAAGCATCCTTATTTGAACAGACTTGGGTTTAGTATGGTTGCGAGAATGAGTTTTCGCTGGAGGGACGGATTGATTGTAGACTAATTTAGTCATTTTAGTGTCCAGTCAACACAAGGCAACATAATACAGTTTGTAACGTCTCTAAGCACTGGGTCACTTCTGTTTACCTCTTATATTGGATAAAATTAAGAGACAAATAATAGTCAAATGACTGTGATGATTTGTTCAAAAGAATATAATCTGTCAAGGTCAATATATTAGGGCGGTGCTTAGAGGCGCTAAAATACCTCGTGACTGCTCTCTGAATGGATTCCCATTTCGCCCATCGCATGTCTGTGCTTCGAAGTACGTTTTATGTCAAAGTTGGACCTTGCCCACGCGTGCCTCACGCGAATCGCAGTGGTCCAGGGCACGCGCCTTGGTCCCGCTGCAAGATACCTTAGAGGAAAACCATCCACCATCGATGAAGGTACGTCGAGTCTACGTGGATGGTGGATGTTTTTTCCAATAATACGAGTACAGTACCTTACCTCGTGGCCATGTCGTCAAGAAGGGGATCGTACAACGTGTATGGCATCAAGCGAGCCTGTATCCGACAAAAGGTCGAGGGGCAGACGCGGTGGCAAGTTGTGGACCGAATAGCTGTAACGTGCCTCCCTCACCACTCGTCCACCGATCTTATTTGAACGACAGTGGACGGACTCCTTGCTCGCCCCTCCTAGGCCTCGTGGGGGGATGACTGCTTGATGAGGTCATTTGCAGATTCTCTTGCTGCCAACCAGTTGGTTTTCCTGCACAAACCAAGATGAGCGTCTTCACCGAGTTCAAGTCGCCGGGCGCTGACCCCAAGACCGTCAAGGACCTCGAAGACGGTGCGCTCCGACCGGCGCGCGGGTCGGTCTCGCTCTACGCGCGTCAGAACCTGGGCATGCTCGCGCACGAAGCCGGCGGTGGCCTGGTCTACGGCTGCATTGGTGGCGTCATCTACGCGGTGCTCAACAACTATTTGCACATGTCTGCCGTGCTCGTCGCGACTGCGACCGCGCTCGTGTCATTCCCCCGCAGCCTGCGCGTATTTGTGTGCATGTTTACGGACACGACACCGATCTGGGGCTACCGCCGTCGCCCGTACATTGTACTGGGTTGGCTCATGACGGGTATCGCGTGTCTGCTCATGGCCGTGCTGCCGCTGGGTGCCCCGTACTACGGCGACGCTTCGATCGCCAACGTGGATCCGAGTACGCTCACGGCCCAGCAGCTCGCGACGATTGATTTCGGTGCCCCGGACCGCGGCATCAAGCTCATTATCCTCATGATGATCGCCAACTTTGGGACGGTGCTAGGGTACAGCGCGTACAGCGGCGTGCTTGTCGACATTTCGCAGCAAGAGCCGGCCGAGCTGCGCGGCACGGCCATGGGCGACGGCATGGTCTGGAACACGGCCTTCTCGTTGATCTCGGCCTTCTTCACCGGCCTCGGGCTCAACAGCGTCGACTACGGCGGCACGTTCTCGTGGACCGTGGGCTTCCATGGCATCATGGGCTGCTGTGCGGCCATGTCATTCGTCGTGCTGCCGCTCACATGGTTCTGCATCCAAGAGGAGAAGGTCGAGTCGCTTCCGTGGTCAGCCGTGTGGACGTACATCTACGAGCTCGTGCAAAAGCCGGTCGTGCACCGCTTCATCGCGTTCCGTTTCTTCTACAATGTCTTTGCGCTCTTTTCCGTGACGGCCGATAGCGCGATTAAGCGTACGTGGGCCGGTGTGGAGCCCGTGAACAACGGCATTGCGGCCATGCTCGCTGCGCTCGTGACGCTGCTGGGCACGTGGCTCGTTAAGCAGTACGGCCTTGGCTGGAACTGGCGCCACATTATCATTTACGCCCAAGTGCTAATCGTCGCGCTCGACGTGCTGCCAACGTTCCTCACGATCTGGGACGTCGTGCGCAGCCAGTGGTTCTGGCTCGGCGTGCCCCTGCTCGAGAACATTCCGTACGCCGCGACCGACTACGTCGGCGCGCTCTTCATGCTTGAGGTCGACACGCAAGGGTTCGATGCGACGCTCTTCGGCTTGGCCGTGACGGCGCAGCAGGTTGGCACGCCGTTTGGCACGGTGCTTACCAAGAGCGTCAACGGCTACCTCGACATTGAGCGCAACTTCATCGAGCGCGACGACCACCACGCGCGCTCGCAGGCCTCGATCGCGTACGCGATTGCGTACGCCATCAACCTTGCCGCCGTCGTGTTTGTGCTGCTGATCCCGAGCCAGAAGCAGCAGATGCACACCATGCAGCGTGACGGCGTGGCGAGCAAGACGCGCGGCACGGCCACGCTTTGCGTGATCGGCTTTGCGCTCGCATGGTCGCTCATGACCAACGTCCTCAGCCTCTTCGAGTCCACCAAGTGCCTTCGCATTGCTGGTGGCAGCGGCTGCTAAGCAGTGCTTCGAGTACTGAAGTCAGACAGACACGGATATACTACGTAGTACAATCTCACCAATCGTCCTTTCCTTCCATTTTTTTCTGTGACGTGTGATTCTCTAGAATCTGTGACGTGTAAAAACCCCAAGTCTGTGACTTGACGTGTGGATATTAGAATTGGTTTTGCAGCGTCCTATTGGGTCGCCAGGTGATTGGCTCTGGGCTGGCGGGTCATTTTCGAAGAGCTCCAATATGAGCGACAGCATCCTCTTGGCGCTCGCGCGCGACCAGGCCGCGGCGTTCGCGAGCGGCGCGATCAAGAGCCAATGGGACTACTTTGAGTACGGCGTCAAGCTCGCGCTCGCGCGGTGGACAGCTCTACGCATGGCCATGGAGGGCGAGTGGGGCGGCGGCGACACGCGCCGCAAGTACGAGATCTTGCTCGACGAAATTTTGAACGTGTACAAGTACAACAAGGTCGTCCACGCGGACGCCATGGGCGACAACATTGGCGACTACGTCGAGGCCGAGTTTGGGCTCGTGTGCGAGGACGGCAGCGTCGACGAAGTCGCGCAGTTGCTCACGCTCTTGGCCGACGAGTGCAAAGCAGGCAACTATGCGCGCGTGCAGGCGCTCCACGAGCAGGTCCAGAAGCTCATCCCGATCGATCTGAAGCAGGCCAAAGTGCGACGCGACGAGAACGGCGCGGCCGTGCCGCTGGACAGTGTCGCGGAAGGCGAAGGCGGCGACGATACGATGCAGGAACCCGAAAACCTCGTGGACGAAGACGGCTTCACGACCGTGCGCCGCTCGTCGCGCCGGAAAAACACACCCAAGTTCTACGACCCGTCGGTCGAGTTCCCAGGAGCTCAGTGAAAAGATACAAGGTGGTTATTGTGCGGAAATGAGTTTTTTTTTCATGTAGTTTGGACGGTTTGAGACTCGGGGCTGCTGTAGCATGTCGTGCATCTACGACTGTGTGGGCGGACACGCCATGGTGGCAGCCACGTCATACGCGGTGTTCTCGCCACGCAAGAGCTCCACGAGTTTGAGTGCCATGGGGATGGCGGTCGCCGGGCCCTGGCTGGTCACGCAGTTGGCCGAGACTACGACGGCGGCGTCGCGGTACAGCTCCCCGGCTTTCGCCGCGTCCTTCGGGTAGCACGTCATTGGCCCCGTGACCAGCGCGTGGTGGAGAAGCACGTCGAACGAGCCGGCGCAAATGCCGCCGTACCACTTACCCGCAGTCTTTTGCGCGTGGAGCATCTTGATCAGCAGCGAGCAGTCGGCAAGCGTCTTGGCACCCGCGCCGCCGGGCACGACAATCAGATCAAATGCGTCGTCGCCGCAGTTGTAGATCGACTTGTCGGCCACAATCTCGAGGCCGTTAGCGAGCGTCACGAGATGCTCTTCGTCGCCGTCCACGTCCGCGATCGTCACGCGCACGCCCCCACGCGCGAGCACATCGGTGAGCCCCACGACCTCCATCTCTTCCGATCCATTGGCCTACAGATCGAGAAAGTGAGTCTACGGCACCGCCACAGCCACAGCCAGTGTACAAGGGAGTGGAGGACGTTTACGTACCACTGGGATCAGTGCCGTCGGCTTTGGTGTCACAATGCCGGTGATCGCCTCCATAAGTCCGGCCATACGATAGATTAGCAAGTGGTGCTTGGCGGGACGTTGTCGTTGTGGAAGAAGGCGCGACCCAGAGGCCCAACTTCAAGAGAAGGGAAGAACAAACGCCTCGTCCCGTACAGCATCTTCCAACCGACAGAACTCTCTCTTTCTCTCTTCTCCCTTCATTCGCTCACTCTTCAACAAGAACTGCGCAAAGGGAGAAAAGACCCACTACTAATGGCCGCCAAGCGCCTCACGTCCGAGCACGACCCGCTTCCGACGCGGACGCAACACCACGTCAAACCGCTTGTGCTGTTGCCGATCGCCGACGGCAGCGAAGAGCTCGAAGTGCTAACGCTGTACGATACGCTGACGCGTGCAGGCGCCGATGTCGTCACGGCCTCAGTGGGCCAGAAGAAGAAGAATATTGTCACGGCCGCGTACGGCATGAAGATCCGCGCGGTCAAGCTGATCGAGGACTGCGTCTACGACCGCTACGCGCTCATCGTGCTTCCTGGGGTACGTAGTGGTGGCTGTATCTATTTGGACGATGCTGGCACCTCAATTCTTATAAATGTTCTCGGGTCAGGGCATTGGTGCGTCGAAATTGCGCGACTGCGATCTGCTCACGCGCATGCTCAAGCTGCAAAAGCAAGAGCAGCGGTACTACGCCGCGATCGGCGACGCGCCGGCCGTTGTGTTGGTTTCCCACGATCTACTTGCGGGCCGCGCGACGTGCCACCCAACCAAAGTGCGGCTCATGGGCGAGCAGTATGTCAAGCAAAGCGTCGTGGTCGCGGACCACTGCGTGACCAGTCCGGGTGCCGGCACAGCCATGGAGTTTGCACTCAAGCTTGCGTCGCTTGTCTGCAGCCACGATGAGGCCACCGACGCGGCCAAGCAGCTGCTAGCACAAGCGCCGTGACGTGGGTGTGAGGTTGCCACGATTGATTTACACCAGTCAAGGCGTTTTCTGTTATCCCATTCCACTGGGAAATCCAAGATCAATACATCGCCAATTACTTTTTTGCTTCGATCCCATGCGGTCGTAGTATGCTTCAAGTAATTGTGTATTCAAGCGATATGGCTTTCAGCTACTTTAGTAACAGCCGCCGGGCGTACATTTGAGCCTTCCGTCGTTCGAGTACTTGGACGAGCAGCACCGATTCGCACACTCGTTGTTGGACGCACAAAAGTCCCAGTCGCGCTTGGACCCCGCGCCACCGACGAGACCTCCGAGACCTCCGAGACCTCCTCCTCCAGCAACATATTCGACCCCTCTTTCGTCAGCAACCCCCTATTTACCAGATAGTCTTGCCGTGAGTCTTACTATCGTCTGAATAGCCATTGGTCGTTTACCTTGAGGTTGCGCTCGTTGCTGGGGTGCCCTGGACTTTCACTGGTAATACCAGCTAACAGAATCCCCCACACGACCACCCACAGCGCCGACTTGACCATGGGGGCACGCTGCTGTTGTTGGTAGGACTGAACTGAACCCCACAGGAAACTCTCAGACTTTGGAGGGAGAGAGAAACAGAAAGTGACAGAACGACACCGTGGTGTGCCTCTCTCCAAAAGCTTCAGACTCGACATCCGCGTCACTCAGCCGCGCATTGCAGGTGTCACTCATGGCTCGACTCGAGACTGGAGGGTCTGAGTTATAACAAGTGACACCTATAATGCCCACAAACACTTCCCAATTTGCGGCCAACCCCACAAGCGACCATTCAGCCTCCTCCAGCTTCTTCCACGTATTCCAGGGGTCGCCTTCGGGCGACTGTTCACGTGCCACCGGGACCGCTCGTTGCGACGATCTTGCAGGGAAGTCGCT
>JAADVZ010000591.1:0-19585 GCA_023335925.1 Pythium phragmitis | reverse complement strand
CTGATTTACATTTTGTCAACTTCTCTTCTGCTACTCTAGCCGTATTCATAATGACGGTATCATTGCACCGTGCCATAATATACAGATCGAGTCAGAGAAGGTTGGTCACGGGCCGATTCGGTCCCCGGATCATGGCTTCATTTCCACCAGATCCAGCGACTGAATATCCTCGACCGAGAGTTCCAGATCGATCCAGTCGGGCGAGTTCAAATATTGGAGTACCCAGTCGAAATCGGACGGATCCATGGGCAGCTCCAGCTTGGCGTCGGAATCGTCAGGCTCACCGAACTGAGCGAGTTCAATGACTGCAAACGTGCCCGACAGCGACGACTCACCATCTGCGGGTGGTTCGGATTGCTCCTCTTGCTTGCGACGTTTCCGACCGGCTGGCTTGAGTCCGCGTGCGTGGCGCTCAAGCCGCTGGCGACATTTTTGCGCGTGGGTCATGGTCTGTCGAACGGTCCGGGTGCCGACATAGTCAGCGATAGCGCTCCATGGACCGTTCGGGAACTTTTCCATGGCGACGCGGAACCGCTTGGACTCGTCTTCGGTCCAGACGCCCGTGCCCGGTGCACTCACGCGGCCGGTTGATGTGGTCATATCTGCTCTGGTGATTAAGCAGCCGAGGATGGTTGTTGCGTGCGTGTGAGTTTGTCGAGGAAAACTGGAAAGTGGGGAGTACAAGAGACAGCGATGGAAAGATGTGGAGCTTATGTCCATAGAGGGATCTTGCCATAGTGTTCGGCTGACAGTCTGTGCACCCTCAGCAAGGCAAGGCACGCATGGATCTCTCTTAAGTACGCAAACGATGCCACTCACTTCTCCACTCAATTCGTATTCTCTCTATAAGTCTGTCTGCGTTTCTTTGTGTCTCCCTTTCGCTTTGACGTTTCTCATCTCACTCGAATACTGTATTGGCACCAACACTCGTGTTTCGAGAGGAAGGAGATGAGCAAACTGAGATTCCACTTCTGAGACCTGTTTTCTCTCTCGAAGTCTTTGTGTCTCCCTTTCGCTTCGACCTTTCTCATCTCACTCGAATACTGTATTGACACCAGCACTTGTGTGTCATTCAGAATGAGAAACGCAAGAATCATGGGCACGATAGTCGAGAGGAAGGAGATGAGCAAACTGAGATCCCACTTCTGAGACCTCCCACATACTGTATATACGCAGCGCAGCCCTCAGGCAGCAGACCACGTGAGAGCGGCGGACGTATGGCCCCAACTAAATACGCTTTATTGGCCTTGAGTCCATGTATTGCATAAGAGGTAACCAAAACTACCAACCAACAAACCATTCTCAAGTCCTGTGTACTTTTTGCCAGCAGCATGACAGTGATCCGCCCTCTGTCCCCTCCTCATCCCGTTGGCCCATGAGCCGCTGAAACCATTCCCACGTCTCGGTCGGCGGTAACTACCTCGCAGCGGGCGGTGCCGTGCTCGATCGCACGAGTCACTTCAAACTGACTTTGGTCTGTTCGTTGTCCCACCCAAAACTCGAGACGACCAGCCCGGAATACCCACGCAGAACCCCCACTAGCGCCGAATACAAGTGCCGGAAACTGCCCCACTACATGGCGGCCTGCGCTTCACTCGCACGCTCGGACACGATTGCCTCGATGTGGATCGTTCGGTGGAGCGACTCTTGGTCGCGATCCATCATGGCGCGCCACGCCGCCGTCGCTTTCTCCTTGCCTTCGTACACGATCCAGTCGGGCCCAGCGTCAAATTGGAAATACGCCGACACAGTCGCGACCACCAAGTGGTCAAAGAGTGACGAGGGGAGGCCAAACTCAAAGTAGTACTCCCAGTGGCATCGCACGACCTCGCCCTCGTGGGAGTGAGTCGTTTTGTCGAGCCGCAAAATGTCCCCAAGAAAGAGCCACGCCGCTGGGGTCTTGGTCTGCCAAGATGCTGGCACGATCAGATCCGAGTCCCACTCCATGACCCGCGAGTCGTTGGCCGGGTAGACCAAATGGAATTCCTGGAGTACTTGCTTGATGGCTTTATCTGCGCGGGGTTGGTGAGCCCGATCGAGAAGGGCATGGCGTTGAGATCCGCATGCGACATCGTCACGCCCTTGTTTCTATGGCTGATGACCTGCCGAATAAAGCCGAGCAGCAGCAGCGGATCCAAAAGCACCGTGCCGCCCAGCAGCTCGACGCCAAGGTCTTCGTACCATAGCACGTCCCCAAATCGTGGAGCGTTTGAAGAACGGTTCGACACATAGTCGGGTCGATGCCGAGCGCCTCTGATAGCGATTCCACGGGCGCGAAGACCCGCTGGATGCGTGTCGAGAAGTCACTCGTCCTGCTCGATTCTCTCATTTCCACGATGGCGTCCAGCACTTGAGAGTAGACCTCCGGCATTTGAAAGCTGCGGTCACTCTGGACGATGAACGCTTCGATTTGGGTGCGTGCTGAGGCCACAGACTCGGGGGACGTGCAGCTCACGAAAACCACGGGGTCGTCTAGAGGCTGGTAGTGGCCCGTGATCTGTGCCATGGGGCCGAACGCGAAGCTGATCTTGGACGACGGAGTCTCTTCCATGTGCCTGTTGGTCATCTCCTCGACACGCGTACCGACCTCTTCCAACTTGACATGAGACTTTGCTTGAGTAGTCTCTCCGTGACGTGGTTCTCGTGGAGCAAATCTTCCTTGGTCGCGATAAACGTAAACTCGGCGTCTGGTTGGCGCACGAGAATCAAGCGGATCCACTGCATGACTGTGTGCTCGATAAACTCGTCCATGAGTTGAACGTCCTGCTTTCTCACGTTCGCCATGATTGACGCCTGCAGGAACGCAAGCGTGAACGCGTCAAGATCCACACACACTAAGAACATGGTGCGTGGCGAGAAGAAGAGCGCGTGGGCCAGTTGGTACGCGTCTTGTCCAGCAAAGTCCCAGAACGTGATCTCGTGAGTCGCGGCGAAACCACGACTCACGACGCGCTGCGAGAAGCGATAGGGAAACTGGTCAATCCCGATCGTGCGGTCGTCGATGTGGACGAGCTGCGGTTGATTCGAGGTGATGGATTTGATTAGGCTCGTCTTGCCTGCGCCGCTGCCCTCGACGACACAGATCTTGCGACGCAGTATGGTCTCTTGAGATTCATGAGGTTTTCGATGTAAGCCTGGGTGCTGGCAGCCCCACGCTCAACTGACTCCGGGGCGATATCCGAGAAGGGGAGTCCATCTGCTTGTTCTAGCGCCCAAAGCTTCACACAGAGGCGAAGTGCTTCGGCTTCACGACAGACTCGGCCCGAGACGGTCAGCTTGTCCGCTGTCACGTCCCATCTTGCACCGGCCGCGACGAGCAGCTGCAGCGTTCGTAGCTTATCCACAAGGTCGGTGAAGGTCGGGTAATTCGACTCAAGGCACGCATGCAATGGCTCGCGCCCGTTCTGTTTTCGTACATGCAGACAGCCATTGGTAAGATCGCCAAACAGCAGGGGGGGAGTTACTTGTGTCGTACGCTGTCTTTCAAGTGGACATCAGCGCCGGCGGCGAGCAGCACGCGCACACTCTCGAATCGCTGCTTTGAACAGGCGTGATGCAACGGCGCACGTCCAAACTTTGAGAGAGAGAGAGAGAGAGAGAGAGAGAGAAAGTCAGACTGACTGGGGCGTTTCTTAGGCCCACCGAGCCAGGCGAACGAACCATATTCGCGGCGTTGGTGTCCACGTTGGCGTCAAGCAGGGCCTCCACGAGAGGCATGTGGCCCTCCCTGCTCGAACGCCAAGTGGAGGAATGTCTGTCCATACTGATATCGTAAAAGTCCACGGCAAACGGCAAGTCAGTCAGAGCACCACGGCCCCAACAAGCGTCGACCACATGCACGATCAGATCGCATTCGTCGATGTGAATGATCCCGCTTTGCAACAGCACGCGGACGTTCGTGACGGCGTCCTCATCAAGAACAAGGTTCCATCCGTCTCCTTTGTGTGTCGGCGGGGCCTTTGGCGCGCGGGCCATTGCGATGGACTGGAACATGCGCCCCATTTGCCCCATTTCGCTGGAGGGGGAGGGTTCGCGATCTGCCGCAGTGGCAATCATCCTAGCCTTGGTAAGAATCATGGATCGAACAGCCTGCGAAAACGAATGTAGGAGCTCACACAGTGAGCATTGGCTCGTCTTGTCTTCCAAATTTGATGTATGGAACACCAAGGACCTCTTTAAATGAATGATACTATATTTCGCCAATCATATCTCAATCAGTTTATTTTCTGACCAATTAAGCGGTGGAGTGAGCATAGCCCACTCACATACGCAACGAGCATGGCGGCGATCACGCACGGTGCGCACCGGCATGTCGCCCACAGTGCATCTCTGGACGGTGCGGACGATCCGGACAGTGGCAAAGATCCAGGGGACTCGTCCAGTGACGACAACGATGCGAACGATTTGGTGGTGGACACGGAGCTGGACGACGATGAAGACATCACACGCAGCGCAACGTGGCCGTTCCTCTCGCGCGCGTTCGATCGCTGGTTCCAGTCGAGCCAGTACGCTGATCATAGCGCAAGCACGTCCGTCGACTTGCGGTTCGACTCGTTCTATGTGTTTCTACCGTACACGGCGACGTCTGGAGACAACAAAATCCTCCGGAAGCTCCGTGACGCCACGGAGCTCGTCGCATACATGCTGCAGCTCGACAAGAACGCCTGGTGGTTCATTCGCAAGACCCGCAAGCCGTGGTTTGCGAGCTTCTTCCCCTCCAATTATGACCCCGAGTCGCTCGTGCCCAAGATGACGTTCGTGCTCCACCAGCGGTTCGGTCCTGGTGATGATAAACCGACAGCCGTCCAGCGGCTCCAATACATGCTCATTGACTGCGATCGAGGGGATGGAGCCACTCACCTTCAAGGCGCCAGGTCGTTCTTCAAGGCCAAGCGACGTATACTGGACACGTGTGATGTCTCTGATAAACTGCGCAGCTTCAAGATTCCGATCGCGTTTCAGCTGCGTCCAGAAGAGGCTCGAGACCCGGATCAGCTACAGGCTTACCTGCGCGACGTGATTAAGCTGATTGAAGCCATTCAGCACAAGAGCTGTAGCGAGTCTTCATCGTACCCGTTCCGACTAGAGGCGATCTCACTGGGTATGTATCTCGACCACATCACTGACGCACACGCCGAGCTCACGCAGCTGCTCGCGCTGGGAGTGCCCGTCACCATTCGATTGCGTCACCCGCATACCCACATCTCTCTGCCGTTTGCGTGGACCGACTTTGGCTGGCGCGCCAACGTGTTTCCGGTGCTTGTGAATACAGTCGGCGAGCCCCTCCACACGCTCGAGAGCCGCCATATCCACAGCTCCGTTGAGCTGTTGTCGGCCGTGGCGTTTACCTCGAGCCTTTCGGCACTGGAGATTGAACCGGACGACAGTCCATCCTCGCAGGCTGAACTGGAGCACACCAAGTGGCTCGCGTACGCGTTGCGTCGCAATACGTCGCTAAACTCGCTCACCATTCACCAGTTTCAAGCCACGCACGCGCTGCTGGACGCCATGGAGAGAATCGTGGAGTCTCCTGATCCTGTACGACTGCTGTCAGACGACGATGAAGGCACGAGCGACTCCCCACAGCTCGTGCGGCTGAAGCGAGATGCCAAGATCGTCACAACCGAAAGCCGTGGTCCACAGTCTTTTGACGAGCTCAACATTTCGAGCGAATGGGAGCTTCCTGTGGTTCAGAAGACGGCTGAGACGGTTCGATTTGTTGTCCCTGGCCACGCGATCGGCTCGACGGCGGCCACGAATGTTCTGTCGATCCACGCGGATGAGACGCGACTGGTCCGATCCGACCAGCAGCCGCACTCGCTGAGGACACTGGTGCTTGATGGTGCGTACTGTGATCACGGTGTTCTCCCTCGCTTCGTCAAGCTCTTTGGCCGGTCACTCGAGGAATTGCGGTGGGCCGACAGTCTTGAAGGCGGATATGACGAGGACCTTGCAGTGACGCTGGCTACGTGCCCTCAACTGACGCGGATCTATCTGCAAGGCTCTTGTATGCAGTCGCTGTCGGCACCCTGGCTTCCGCAGCTCCGCACGCTCTCACTCATGCACACGGCTGTGCCCATGGCTGCGATGACTGTGTTCTTCCAGTCGCTTTCAGATGCGTCGTTTCCACTCGCGCAGTCGCTCGAGAACTTCTCGTACTACTGCCCGAGCCACTCGCTAGATGAGCAAGCGACGGAGGCGGCACTGGCAATGTTGCGAGTAAACCGCCACTTGCAGAGTATCAGTCTGGGGATCGCGTCTCAGATTTATGACAAATTCGAGTCGCAGTTCCAGAACGAGCGCGACGTGGAGATCCGAGTGCAGCAACTGCCGCTGGCAAGCAAGCTCGCGTTCTGCAGCGTCGTAGAGCGCTGGCAGAAGCAGCAAGATACGTCGGCGCTGGGCCGAATGGACCACGGGTGCTTGGCACATGTCTTGCGATGGTTGGCTTGCTGCGCGTATCGCCGCGTTCGGATTATTCAATCGCTCTAGAAATGAAAGATGGAAAACACAAAACATATATGTGACAATAAACTGACATAAAATACAGGGAAAAGGCACTCTCAAATGAACAACACCACGCCAGCACCGCCCACGGGGTTTCCTGTTATGTTGCTGAAACAATACAGCTCAGGCAGACAAAGATGAAAAGGGGTTTCAGGAGTTGATAATTCAGCAAGCGCATCCACGGGAATCACCCCGCTTCCACTGACAGGCAGTTTTAAGTCACTTGGACATAGACCTGTGTTTGCATCATTTCCTTTTTGTAAGGGCAAAAAGCCCCTACAGGTAAGGATTACCAACTGATGAGTGATTTGGAATTGGTACCGACCACACAATTCCGTATAGTATAAAGGTCCCGTACGGCGTTTTATTGAAATTTGTGGCCTTATAATTGTGGCGTTGGGCGAAACATGAAGTTGGTGTCCAAATATGGACGCGGAATGACATCAGGATGTCAGCGGCCGCATCAAGCCCCCACTGCTCTCGAGCTGGTCATGACGATTAACGGTCCGTAGACTATTCGAACCGTTTATTCCATGGTGCTGGCTGCTGCAGCCGTAGCCCCACCCTCGAGCCTCCCGTCTTCGCGACCATCGCTACGGCCCAAGTCCGCTGGTATTGGTGTCCACAAGCTGCTTCGACTGCGCAACGATGAGCGATCAGATGACAAGGCAACAACCATTGCCAACACGTCCACACGACGAATGTTCGCCAAGCCACGTCCGCCGTCGGCGTCGTCCACACTGACATCCTCGTCCGCAGCCACGCGCCGGCCGCGTCCGCGTCCGCAGCCTCACTCCAACAATCACCGCGGGGATGCGTCCAGTATCGCACCACAGATCCTTCGTGAAGAGATTGCGACTCAGTGCAAGGTTACACGACATGCGCAACGCGAGTACAATGCGCTCCGCGTACAGCTCACTTCCAAGCGCCAAGAGGTAGCGCTGCTGGAGCGCCACTTGCAGGCGTTCGACGTTGATGCGCTGCCCAGTCCACAGAACGCGTCCGCGCGGACGCCGGCAGTCACATCCACATCCACATCCGCATCCGCATCCGCATCAACATCAACATCCCCATCCCCATCCCCATCGCCTGCGGCCGGTGGTCCGCGCGGACATTCACACAAGGCGCTTGAAAAACTTCATGACGAGACCCGTCGACTCGACACCTACAAGAAGACGCTACGCACGATGTTCGATCGGCTCGCACGTCAAATGCATTTTCTGCGCGCGAATGCCGAACTGCTCGAGTCGCAACGCGTGGCGGCCGTGCGCGAGGCCGCACTGTGCCAAGACAAAGTGGCGCAGGACAAGTCGCTCTGCGCCGAGCTCGAGAACAAGCGCACACAGCTGCAGACCGAACGCGCAGCCCACACACTTCACGCGCAACAGCTCCTAGCGTCACTGCGCAGCGAGCTCGGCAGTCGTAGGCGCGTATGCGAGCAGCGCCAGGACGCGGACCGCCGCCGCGAGGAAATGCTGCGACTCGTTGAGTCACGGCCGTCCGATCGCGTCCACACAGCGTCCACAACGAGTGGCTACGGCCAGTCACCGGTTCTTGAGAAGCGCCTCTCTCACGGCCGCCGGGACAGCTTTCACATGCTCATGAATGAGTCGCTTGCGTTCTTCGGGGCACCGACGCCCAGCTCAAGAGGCGGTTCTGTGGACGGCAGTGCCGCCATGGCGGTCGTGCTGTCCTCACGGCGGCTGCAGACTCTGCGCGGCCACACGTCGTCGGCCGCGGCCGAGACCTTTGCATCCTCGATGAACCGCGAGACTTTTTACCAAGTCTACGAGACCCAATACGAGCGGATCCTGGAACAGACTGGCGAATTGGATCTCACGATCGTGCTGGAACGGTTCCGTGGGTTCCATGAGACACGCGCGCGGCTGGAACAGATCGAGCGCGACCTCGCGGCCGAGGACACGGCGTTAGACGCGACCCGCGCT
Source organism: Pythium phragmitis (assembly GCA_023335925.1). Taxonomy (NCBI): domain Eukaryota; phylum Oomycota; class Peronosporomycetes; order Pythiales; family Pythiaceae; genus Pythium; species Pythium phragmitis. Next base: position 11,132 of record JAADVZ010000591.1, on the reverse strand, counting down.
GCACGCACGCTGCAACTCGAGCAGCTGCGGCTCTCGGGCATCGCCGAAGTGGAAAAGCGCAAAAAAATCCGCGACTTTCTGGAGCAGCAGTATCTCGTCAAGAGCGCGGCCCGCGCGCAGGCCCAGGACGTGTTTGTGGACCAAGTCAAGATGTTCTCCTGTACGTTTTCTGCACAATGGGATCACTTTCGTTTGATTGATGGGACTAACTGTTTTGATGGATGAACGATTTGTGCAGTTGTGCAGCAAGGTATCATCAATATCACGGAGCTACTCAAGTGCCTAGACGACAAATTTTCGCCGCCAGTGCTGGCGGCAGGAGGGACAACGACCACGGCCAGCTCGTCTGGCTCTGTCGTCCACCGTAGCGTGCTCACACCCGCGGCCGCAGTCGAGATCGACTGGCTGCAGTCGCTATTGAATGCGAGTCGCTCGGTCGTGCGCGCGACGGCATCACTGAGTTCACTTGGGGAGTTTACACAAGAGCAAATTGCGCGACTGGGCGTGATCGACCCAACGCTCGGCGTGGCTGCTGGTGCCTGGGCGGTCGAGCGACTCAGATACAGTATCCCCGGCGGCAACGTCATCAGGACCGGCGGTCCGAACGGCCAGTGCCTTGAGGATGCTGCTGATGAGGATGACGTCACAACCGGACTAGACAGTGAGGGCGATGCCTCGGACTCGGATAGTGACGTCGACGACCGCGACCGCATCAAGCATCATGAAACCGAGACACTCGCGCAGGCCGAGCTGCTGATCCGCACGCTGGACTCGCGGCAGCAGATCGCTCGCCAGGAGCAGACTTTGCAGCGCATGCGACGAGCGTTTGGTCTGGGCGAAGTGAACGAGGAGAGTGAAGAACCCCAAGACGTGACGCCGCTGCCTCTGCCATCAGCAGTCGACACCAGAGCGAAACTGGCGGCGGTGCATGCGTTTTTCCGGGAAAAGAAATTTCGTGAAAAGCACGAGCAGCAAGAACGGAGAGAGGCCATCGCGACGCTCGGTGGGCTGGCGCACCAGCTCTCCGGTGGGCTCCACAAGAAACGAGATCCAGTGGCTGGCGGAGCTGGAAACGCGATCCCTGCAGCTGTTGGCATGGCCTCGCTCCTGGCCGAGATGCGAGCTGGACCAGCGCCAGCTGCGCGTTCATCCATGTCGGCTTTGAAGTCCGCTGTGTCAACATCGCTGACCAAGTTGCCCCCGCAGCGGAAGCGCAGCAACGCCGTGAGCTTCTCGGTCCCGCTCTCGGTCCTCGCCGAGCAGGCGTCGCAACTCCACCAGCAGCAGCAGGCCAGTCAGTCGACCACGGCCGATGACTCAACCACTCGAAGACTCCGCAAGCCGCCGACGCGACCGAGCTCCGCCGCGAGTGGCACATCGACGCCGCTGCGCCGACGAGGATCCAATACGAGTAATGGAGTGGCTGGAGGCGATCAGGCAGTAGCAGTGGTAGTCGTGGGGAGACCGCGAGCCGAGTCGCTCCAGACCAGGCAAACGTAATGCAACCCGACATCGTATTTTCATGCGTTCGGCATAATAGGAGTTTGTACTGAATCTTCTAATTAGGTAAAGCAGGCCTTCATAAACTTGTTGTAGTCGACGCCACCGTCGTCGTCGTGGTCAAAGAGCCGCAGCAGCTGCAGAAACTCGTCGTCCGCGACGGCGAGCGCGTACCACTCGAGCAACTGGCGGAAATGCGGCGCACTCACGCGGCCAACGTTGGCCTTGTCGAGCGTCTTGAGCGACGCGTAGATGGCCTTCCACTTAGCCTTGACGCCCTGGCGCAGCGGCTCCGAGAGACCCACCGGCACGCCACTACCAGTCGAGAGAGCTTTGCCTTGTCGTGGGAACGGCGACGAGATCGTCGGCAGCTTGTGGGTAGCGCCGTTCCCTCCCGCGTCATCCTGAGCACGAGGCAAGTCGCTCATGGCGTTGGTCAGGTGGCGTAAGAATTCGTGGTAGCTCAGCTTGCCGTTCTGGTCAATGTCGTACTTGAGCTGGAGCCGCACGATGTCTTCTTGGTCCAAATGGACGCCTACGTCTTCCAGCACCTTGCGGAAGGACGACGGCGACACGGCGCCGCGTCGATCACTGTCGATCTGCTGGAACGCCCGCGTGAGCTGCTTCCACTTGCCCCTCTTGCCCGGCGCCTCGAGCTGCTTCTGGATCTTGCTCTCGACGGCCGTAGCGGCCGCCGCCCCCGAGAGCCCCGACGACGTCAAAAGCGAGCGCGGCTTTTCAATGGCGTTGCTCACGGCGCGGGCCGCGACAGCATGCTGGTCTCGGCTTGCTGGCGGACGCCCCGAAGCGCCCCCTTTCACCACGGCCCGTGGACTGATGGAGATCGCACTATAGTACGAGCAGTTGCTCGAGAGATCGCTCAGGCCGTCCACTTTATCCGGGTCTCGGCCGCCGTGGGCGTGGAGCAGCAGAAGGTACTTAACGCGACCCGTGCGCTGGCCCGTGGCCTCGTCTTCTTCCTCGTAGGAGCCACACCACTCACGGGCCGTCTCGTCGTCTACGTGGATATCGAGCCGTTCCAGTGCGCGGCGCAGTTCCGCGTACCCAAGCACGCCGCTCTTGCCTGGGTCCATTCGCTGCAGGACCTTGTACACGACCTTTTGCCGCGAGAGCGAGACTGTGAGGTGGTGACGCAGCGCGTCCTTAGCCTGGTAGACGTCCAGGAGGAAGCCACCGGCGTCGCCGGGAAACGCATCGCCGCCGTCTTCCCGATCCTCTGCTTCTACATCGTCGTCGTCGTCATCTTGGACAACGAGCGCCTGCGCTTGAAGACCCGCGCGCGTGTCAAAGTCGAGCAAGAAGCCGCGATAGTAGAAATTCTTCTGCGCAACGTACTTGTTCACCAGGGTCGAAAAGGCCGTCGACGTTTCCTTGAGCTTGCCGCCGAGGAGCTCTTTGCACAAGATAAAAAAGGCGTCGAGTGAGATAAACCCCCGCTTCTCGACGTCGAGCTCTTGCAGTTGTGCCTCGAGTGCTTGGATGTGGACAGCAAACAGCTGACGAAGCTTCTTCTCTTCCTCGTCTCGTGCCAGCGTCTCGGCTGCTGGATGGTGCGGCCCACCGTGGTGGTGGCTGTTGTGGATGCCATACCCCGGTGGTCGCACACGGCCCTTGGCCTCGATCTTGTCCTTGGATGGCTTTCGATTACTCGAGACCTTGGTCGTCTCGGAGTCTTCCAGTCCGGAGTCTTCATAATCCGTCAAGAACGAGCCGTACCGGATCGTGACTTGGTCGGCCGAGAGGTTCTTGTCTTCGTAGAAGAAGCTTAGAAACGCCGCTTGGTCCTCGCTCACTTTCATCCGGCTCTTGATAACGCTCATGAACTGAGACGACAGGATGCGGCCCACGCGACGCGAGTCGGCGCGCCACAAATCCTCCTTCATGGCCAACCACTCGAGCGGCGGCATCTGGGCGCGGAGCACGCGGATGCTCCAGACCATGACCAGCGACTCGGTCGGCGACTTGCGGAACGTCTTCTCTGTGATCGCATGCGTGTCCTGGTGGAAATACTCGATCGGATCCATCACGTGCTGGCGGTAGCTCTTGACGAGCTGTCGGTAGTTGAGTAGTTGATTCACGTGGGAGCCGCACGCGCGGAAGAGGCTCGCATAGTGCTGTCTCGGCAGCTCGCCCAGGTACTTCGCCAGCACGCGCAGCAGCTCGGCTGATGGCACGACGCCCGTCTTCTTGACATCACTCGCATCCAGCTCGACATAGATCGCGCGCCAGCTCTCATCGGCCAGTCTCGAGAAGGCTTCTTTCAGTTCATTCCCCGGCGACGACAGCGCGAGCCGATTCTTGTTAGCGCCCTTGATATCCCTGTCGCCGCCGAACACGAGAGAGCTGTTTTCCATGGCGGGTCGTGCCGCGCTGGGGCGTTGGACATCACCAAACTGCGTGAAAAACTCGCGATAGTCGACGGCACCGTCGCGGTTCGTGTCAAATAACTCGAGCAGCGCCTTCAGCTCCTCAGGCGCGACCGCCAAATGGAACTCGCGCAGCACGCGATCGAACTCCGCGGCCGAAATCACGCCGTTGCCGTCGCGGTCGACGGCCATGAACGCCTTCTTGACGTCCTTGTGGCGCGCGGCAATCTTGTCGTTGAGTAGAATGCGGAGCTTTTCCATTGCGAGCGGATCAATGGGCCGCGCGGACGACGAATAGGGTTCCGCTGCGGACGCTTTCGTTGGGGACGTACCCGCGATTGCGGACGCGCCGGCCACAACCGTCGGTTTCTTGTGGCGAGGACTCTTGCTGTTGAGTGCGTGGGTCACGCCGGGCGACTGGAGCGTGTGGTTCGTGGTGGCCGGTGGAGTGCCGACCGAAGCGTCCGCGTCATGGGGAGACGGCCGCGCGTAGACGAGCGAGAACCCGACCGAGTTGGTGTCGCCGTGCTGAAACGCGCTGCCATAGTGCGCAAGAAACGCGTTGTAGTCCACAAGGTCGTTGCTGCGGGAGTGTGCGGCCGCGTCCGCGCGGTCGCGGTCGCGGTTGTGGTTTTGGGTGTGGCTATGGTTATCCTCGTCCGCGTGGTCCACCACAAAGGCGTCCACCACGACGGCCTCAATCGGAATATCGAGCGACGCACAAATGGCCACAAACTGCGCGCGCACGAGTCGGCCGCGCTTGGCCGTGTCCGCGCGGCGGAACGCGTCTCGCACAAGCGGCCACGCGACACGGAGCCGGTCCTTGAGCGTGTCCGAGAGCGCGTCCATCAACTGCGAGTGCATCGTGTCCAACAGCCGCATGTGCTCGGCCAGCCGCGTTTTCTTGTGTTGCAACCGCGCGGATGCGACACCCTGCTTATGTTGCCGCAACAACTGCACGAGCTCGTCCACAAACGGCTCGTACGCGGCCGCGCGGTCGTTGCTCTCTTCGTACTCGTGGACGAGCGTCTGCGCCTCGTCGTTGGACACCGAGATGCCGCGCGTGCGGAACACGCGTTGCACTTCGCGGATCCCGACGGGTGCGCGGCTCATGGCCAGCGCAAAGTTCGAGTCGAGGTTGCGGATGTCGCCCGAGACGATGATTGGCTTCTTGCGGAGTCGCGGGCTCAAGATCGGACTCGCGGCCTCAGCTGGCCGTAGTGCCACTTCATATTGAGATGTTGACTTGGCCGGCGAAGGTGCAGTCGCCGTGTACGTGCGTCCGCTGCGGTTCGCCGGCGATGCCTGCTGCTTGACCGGCCGCGGCGTGACCGACGGTGGGAGCTGGCGTTGCATGTGCGATGTGCGGAGCCGTGCAGCACTCGTTGAATTCGAGCCGATAGAAACAAGTGAGTCTACTCAGGCTGGAGTGTCCCTGATAAGACGGCGCGCTTGCCCTTCCATTCTGCTTGGACGTCCATACACTTCGCGAAGAATGCCAAACATAGCGGTCTGAGCTGAGTGCTATCCATAATTGATCTGTCTGTTAATGTGCATGCGGTATTAACCGGTACCCACTGAGGTTAACTGCCCAAACGAACTGTACCAGTAACTCATACTTCAACAACAACAAACCGGTACTTAACCGAATATCGATGGCCACCTGTCGGAATAGTTTTGTCCAATGGAAAGCAAGTTCTAAAGATTCGATGGGTTTAGTTGGGTCGTCCAGTCGCCAGTGCGCACCACTTCAACGTGGCGTTTGCTTTCGCTTGATATGACGGCAACGGACTCCACTTCGCGAATTTGTGGCTGCGGACGACGCGTAACCCATGTGTTTGTGGGGCTGAGAGGGTCGTGGGTGACCTCTGCCGTCCACACTCAGTGCTTGCATTCAGTGCGCTCAGTGTGAATTTCAGTGCTGTACTCTAGTGAAGTCCATCAGCGTGGTGGAATACAGACATTAATTCGCATGCCCAATAATTGACAAATTTCGTCCCATCAGTCTCCGGTTGTAAAGGTTTCGGTACATGACTCGCCTGCGATTATCGAACTGGCCATGATCCATAAGAATCTTAGTAACGCGGTAGCAGCGCCCGCTCCTCTTCAGTATTATTAACGACACTGGACCCGTTCACTTTGTCTTTCGCTGGTAGCTGATCTACGTCGCAGACTCCAACATATCGCGACATTTTGAGAGACATTGGACCAAATTCTATGTTACATTGAGAGCGCAAGATTCGTTGCGGTAGATAATCCCGTCTCATCGAATCTTGTCACTGATGATAATGATGGGTTACTACTGTACACTTTGATTCTGAAGCTCACTCGAGACGCTCACAAGGAATAAATCCACCCCAAATACACAAGCGTCTCCTTTGATATCCCAAATCCAATAATTCTTGTGCGGGCTAAACGCTCTAGTACGAGAGGATTAACATATATCCCAATAGAAGAGCGTGTCCTTTGATATCGTGCCTCCTTTGGGGTCAGTGTATCCACATGAAGTCTGCTTTGCTGCTCTGGACACTTCTTCACCAACATTCTGTCGCGTTGGACACTGATTGCTGGCTGGAATTGAGCATTGTGGGTACGTACCAGCCCGTACTGTAGATCAGAGAATGTTACGCAATCCAAACGGCTGTCTATATATGTAATTTCTGCGGGCAGCGTCCGCACAAGTCTTCATGTTGTGTTCTTCTGTTGAGCAACCAGTCGAGAATCTTGCCACCAGACGCTCAACTTTCGGGGATAAGAGTTTGTCGGACCAGCACTACAGACGTCTTTCCTTCTGAATCAACCCATGTTCCGGCAGGGAGGAATTGTTGACAAGGAGAAAGAAAGAGGCGGTCTGAGAGAATTCAGGATCCGCTCGCGTTCAACTGACGCAATGGAGAGACACCACGGGGACCAGTACTGTACATGAAAGGTCCACCTGGGTGGGTTGAAAAGCATTCACACAGTGTGAATCACAGCTTCAAGGCCTGCGTCGTCGCGTTGCAAATTGATGTTGAGGTAAAGAAAACGGTACAGTCTGGAGTACCCATCTCATTATGGAACCGAGATGTTTGGGCTTTTGCCAAAAGTGGGGGTCATTGAAAAATGTTTGTCAAAAGAGGCATGTATTTGACAAAAGTGGGGGTGATCGAGAAAGTGGGTACCAATTTCTTCTTGGTATAGTGAAACCAAGTAGACGGGAGCGAGCTCCACAGCGAGCGGACCCTTGCCGACGCCTTTGTTGTGGGGGGTCTGGGGGTGCAACCCTCAGAAGCCACCACCGCTTGCCCCACTTTCTGTAGTTGAACCCTCACTTTTGTCACAGAAATTCCTCTTTTGACTAACATTTTTCACTAATCCCCACTTTTGGCAAAAGCCCGAGATGTTTGGTTATTTTATTGTTTTTCTCACGGCACTCGCCACTCGAAATCAAATAGCCATGCTGATATATGCTGTGATTTGCGTTTCTTTAATTTTGGTGCCAGTAGAGGTGTATGCTACGTAAACGTCGCTTGTGCAAATTGGACTTTCTTCCGAGACGACGCGTTTGGAGAGATCGGAACCTAATTTACATCACTGGATCCGTAGTCTCACGCCTGTTCGTTGAACCAGCGGGCTAGCGGCTGGTCTGAGGAGGTGCACATTGTGGTACAGTACACCGCCGTTCTGCCCATTGTACCGTACACGGGGCAGAACGGCGGATCTACAGTTGGAGAACCTAACGGGATCGAAAGCATGATCCAAATCCGCGGGCATTCCCGAATTCGCGCCGCACCGCCCAAGCCTCCAACTCTTCCACAAGGCTCTCGGACTTGATCCAGAGAACAGCAAGGTTTACAAAAATGCTCCAGCGACCACGCAGCGATAGCGTCGACTCCATCACGGGCGCCAAGCGCACCGGCCGCCTCAGCGCCGAGGGCGTCGGCCTTTGGACCGACTCGGAGCACGACCGCTTCATGACGGCGATTGCTATGTACCCAAAGGGCCCGTGGCGGCTCGTCGCCGACTTCGTGGGCACGCGCAATGCGCGCCAGACCATGACCCACGCGCAGAAGTACAAGCAGAAGATCGCGCGCCGGATGCGCGGACTGCGGACGCCAGGTCGCGTGTCGGGCCAACGCGCACGCCAAGATTCGCTGACCGACTCGGAGCTTTCGTCCAGCAGCGAATACTCCGAACCGTGGAGCGAGTCGCCTGCTGAGCGTCCGAGTCTGCCCGTCTTCATCCGCACGCGCGTGCCACGCGACCCCGTCGCGGCCGCGCTTGCGGAAGCGTTTGGTGGCGACCTCTCGCCATTGTACAGTGCCACAGCAGAAGACGCAGAAGCCTGGAGTGCGATTGGGCGTATCCACGCCGACGACAACGACGCAGATGGCTTGGCACTGGAAGACGATCTGTTCCAGCTGCTCGACATGGACTCGGCGTCGGTCCCAACGAGCCCCCTGCCGGAAGTGGCCGCGTCTTTGGAGAACTACGAGGACATGTCGCTCGACGACATTCTCAACATGGCGTTCATGACCTGACACTACGCCTCACCCGGCAATGCGCGTTCCTCGTCCACATCTTTCAAGAAGACATCGTATGCACGATCTGTCATTCCCTCCAGCAGCAAGCTCCAACAAAAAAGCGAATACGCCCGCGCGACGGCCATTGTTACCGCCACATTCAGCTGCGTCCACTCTACAACACGCGTCCCCGTGCTTCTCCATAGAAAGAAGAAAACATCATTCGATACTGTAGCAGGGGAGAAAAAGAAACTCGGCAGCCACACAGCACATCAGGAAAAAGTAAGAAATCCAACGCGCACCCAGCATCGTTCTGCGACCACAGTATGTGTGTTTTCTCTTTCTTTCTCATTTTCGTGTTCTCTCTTTCTATCTCATTTTTGTTCTTTTCTTCAACCAGGAACAGAAAATGATGGTCGGAGGCCGCTGCAATCATTGAGATGCGTTCGCCAGTTTCCTACTGTATGAAGGATACTGAATCTAGGATGTTTTGTGTGAGATTTCGGAGATTACCGGTAAACTGTGTTTACACTGTGTTCCCCTATCAAATGGGCCTCCATGAACCATGAAACAAGAGAATCAAATGCAATCGTGAGCATGGCCAAGCATCCTTCTTACAGGAGAGTGGAGGCGAGCACCGTGAGCGCCACAGCGGCGGTGGACGCCACGAGACCCGAGGCTGCCGAGTTGATGGAGGCAGCATCGGCCTTGTTGTTTTCCTTCTTCTTGCCCGACTTGGCGCTGCCACCACTGCCACTGCTGCTGTCGCTCTTGACCTTGGGCACCTCCAGCGTGGGGTACTTGTATCCCGCCGGGGCAACCTTGCAGTCAGGTCCGGCCGTGTCGCACACCTCGCAGAGCTGCGAGTACAGCACACGACGGCAGCCGTTGGACGCAGTCGCACACTCGACGCTGTTGAGGTAGCACGCCGGGTTCGCCTTGGTGAGGTCGGCGACTTCCGGCAGCGGCGTCATCGTGCCGACCTTGCTCTTAGGCGCAAGCTTGTTGTACATGTCAATCATGGCCTTCGTGCGCTTGGAGTTGGCTTCCATGCTGCCCGGGTCCTTCCAGAAGTCGATGGTCTTGTCCACGACAAAACCATTGGGCGGGTCGTTCTTGGCCGAGAATTCGACGTTGCCAGCGTTACAGAACTCAGTGAAGTTGCTGTACTTCTTGCCGTCCTGCGCGGCCGAGCCATCCGTGATGCCGACCAGGTCGTCAATGTTGAGGAACCCGAGAACCTTGTACGAGAACGAGCACTTGATGCCGTCGGGTTTCTCGCCGGGTGCGCACAGGCCTCCGCCAAATTCCTTGCGGCACTCGTCGGTCTTGCTGGCCCAAGGCTTCGTCACGCAACTGTTGGGGAGCGAGAACCAGTAGTTGTCCTTGTACGGCGCGCGCGCGTCCGTCGACTGCTCGCCAGCGCCGACGCAGTGGCCGAGCTTGGGCTGGCCGCCGATGCCATCAAACTGCTTGCACGCGTCCGCAGTGTCATTGCCCACGGGCGTACAGAGACCACCGTCCATGGCCAAGTACGGACAGTACTCGACGGGCTTGTGCTTGTTGGCGTAAAACGCAAGCGACGCATTGGGCTGCACCATCGTGACCTGGTAAAACTGGATGTACTGCATATTGTTTTTGCGCTGGCACTTGACCGATTGGTCTTGGACATTGATGCCCTCGGCCTGGACGTACATGAGCGCTCCTTCCACCGACGCCGTGTTGACTGTGTCCAAGACGGCGCGGTACTTCTCCTCGTACGTCTTGCCAAAGCCGGCGACCCATGTCTTGGTGGTCTCATCCCACGTCAGCGCATTCCCTTGAACACGCGCCTGGATGGACGTGACGGGCGAAAACATGTACGCGCCGGACGCGGACGGAGCGGCCACAGTGGCGCCGGACGCGCCAGATCCAGAGCCGGTTGCGGCGGCAGAGTTGGCCGCGCGCGTGTGGTGGTGGCCCTTGCTGTGGTGGAGGCGAACGTGGATCTTGACGTCGTTGGAGGCATCGCTGAGTGTCGCAGCCGACGCAAGCAGCGCCGTGATGGCAAAGAGTCGCTGGAGCATTATTGCGGGCGGCGAGCGTGAGGACTTCAGTCGTGTGGGCGGCGCTGCGGATTTGGGAATGAGGATGGAAGGGAGGAAGGACTCAACCACAGACTCTGTGTTCCGCCGAAGAGGGAGAGAGGATGGGTCCAATGATATGAACTAGAGGGCATATGAGGGCAATGTGAATTCATATTACCTTCTATAATATTTTTGATGCTGTGACTGTATACCATTCTAGAAGCGTTTGATGACGTACGAACTTATACACTCGTACAAATGGTTGTGGCCGATTATGCTAATGTGCATCAAGCTGTTCGAAGGATTTGGCGCCCAGAGTTGGATGCAGCTGTGCCACACCAATTTCGGGACCTGATTTGATAGAAATCCTCTTCTTTAATCATAGCGTGCCACACTAAATTGATACCTATCAAATCAGGATCAGCGCAGCTGCCTTTCGTAACTATCTCAGTACCTTTCTACTGAGCATGTGGACTCAATACTAGAACACAATGTAAAGAGTAATCACGATCCGAGTATACTCACATACTATACTTGATTGAGTCAATGTACCGAACGTAGAGAATGGGAACGGCATTCCGAACTCTATACGTTATTCGCGCCACGATTCCGATTACAAAGGAGCCATTGCCCCCTTTTGTATGGGCTCTCAGTCCAAGCGAAAGAGGAATATGAGG
>JAADVZ010000590.1:0-19593 GCA_023335925.1 Pythium phragmitis | reverse complement strand
GATTCTGCGAGCTCCATCGGCGGCGCGCCAACGTCAACCAGAAGCGCTGGACCGCCGTGCGTCGCCAAGTAACTCGCGAACAAGGCGCCATGCACATGGATCACACCTGGGTCGCCACGACCATGGCGAATTACTACCGGACGATTGCACCAGGCACCTCCTCTGAGCACGCCTATGCGCACCAGTATCCTCTGAGCGTGCCGTCGAATGAGCTGATGTACAAGGTCCCAGTGGACACGGCTACTCTAAACGACGACGATATCCAGATTCTGGCGACGCTCTTGGGGCCAACCGAGTCAGAGCAGTGGCCACTAGCAGATCACTCGATGGCCCACGCGTCCCTGGCCGCTGACGAGACTCAAAACAGGGTCGTCTAAGCGAGTATCGCTTTCTATGTACAGAATGCCAGGGCATTCGCAGACTCCAGATATTAGGAGTACACTGAATTAAATAAATCACTTCCCCAATCGAGTGGCTCTACCAATGCCATCAAAATGATAACTATCGACCGGATGATTCTAACTCGCACCCTGCAGTCTCCCAGTAGAACCCTTGGTAACGAACTTGAGCTCCTCTGTAGCCACTCGGCGTCTCCATCAGACAGAACGCTGACTCTTATTCCATTTTATCTGTGTCCTGAATTTGTCAGACGAGAAAAATTGTCAATGAAACGCAACCAAGCCGTGATCGATCAAAACGGACAATGTGTCATTTCTATTTGGGCTATCCAAAAAGGCTGTCAACACGCAGACGCCTTAGAGGTTCTAAGGCGTCTGCGTGTTGACAACCTCTATCTTAGTAGTTGGAACTCCCTTTGACCAAAGTCACATATTACAGTTGGATGGTGGTGACGATCCCTATCTTCAGAAAATAACTGAACAGCTCAGGAAGTCCAGAACGTTTGAAATAATTGAGACACTCGCAACGCAAGTCTGGACAAAGACGAGGGCGACCGATCAATCCATTTTGTGTACAGCACTGTACACTGTTCAGCCGATCGCAGCGGCCGTTTTGGATCCAGCAGTGCGTCGAACGGTGAGGACGATCCGCGACCAGTTTCAACCTCGTCGTTTGTGCCTTCTAACGTGCATTCGAACTGCTGAGCAGGCGGAGCGCGTCTGCTTTGCGCCCAATCCTGACTCACGCGACGCCAGAAAATCCACGTGAAAAGGGCCAAAATCTGGCATGATAATGAAATGCACATTCACAGCGGACGTAGTGCTGCATCTCATTTTATGATATGCTGTACTTCGGTGGGATCTCAGTTGCCCAACTTTCGTGAACTACGTACTACATGATTCGTGAATGTCTTGTTCTGGATTGACTTCTCGTATTACTATCACCAGCATTCATAATGCTGTAGTGAATCTTGTTGAATGATCTTGCCGTGCAGTTGAGTGAAAGAGAGCTGATCAGGAAAAGTTCGGACGTCTGAGCTCAGTAAAAAATAAAAGGATCCCACTGTCAGCCAATTCGAATGAAACGAAGTAGTCAGAGAAACCAATGCTGACAGGAACGACCAACAAGAGACGGAGCATCGCTAAAAGCAAGGAACAAAGCCAGCTCCACACGTTCGAGGGATAAGCTTGTAGAAACCAAGCGCCCGACTGGGGAAATCTTGGATCGAGACAGACCGACCATTCTGCAATCTGCATTCTCACACACTTCCAGCCATCTCATATGACTCCCCGCAACTCCTGCCCCACATACGAACCTCAGGAAGCTACAGAATCCCGTACGACGCTGACGTCGGAAGCGGACGAGAAAATCTCAGAGGAGATCCGTTGCAAGTACCCCAGCAAGTTTTGCGGCCGAGCACGCGTGCGCAAATCCACTGGCACGTTCCATCGCTATTGCCAGTATCACCGGGACAAGGCTAGCGCGAACCAAAAACGCTGGACGAGCGTGCGCCGTCAGCAAGCCGTAGCGGAAGACCACCAGCGCTTTCTGCAGGAGTTGCTGACGCTGCGTCCTCAGATCCAACCATCTCCTGTGGCTATAATGGGAACCAGTCAAGCAGCCAGTCGACGTCGAGTGCTTCTTCCGGATCCAATCGGAGTTGCCCAATGCCCCGAGCCCGCCGATCTCTCGTTGGAGGATGCAATGATTCTCAACGCACTGTTGGTTGGCGAACCCAACGAAGTGATGTTTGTATCTGAGCCGTACACACCGACATCAATGGCCTCGTTTGCGAGACCCAGTCACAGATTGTGACTGTGATTCGCAGTCAATCAGCTCCCTGCCGTGTCAAATAAAAAAATCAGTCCTTCGTCTGGGTACAGTATATCATTCTCTCCCGACTGAATAAGCCTTTTTTGGTCACTCGATCTCAAAGTATTTTCTTTCTAGTCAGCCGTCGTGATGGATTGCATTCTTCACGAGCTTCTTCTAGGTACGAACCACACCGCGAGTCCTCTTCTTCTACACTGTACACGAGAAGAAAAGGCTCTCATCACGTCCAGTATCAGATACGCCGTCGTTAACTTGGCAGACGAAGCAGTTCGCTGGGCGGTTTTACAGGACTCTCTGCCAACGAACACTCAAATCGCTGAACTACATCCAGCTCTGACCACACTGCGAGGGAGCCACACATTTAGGAGGAATCGTCTGGCCACCAGTGATGGAGCCCGAGGCATCCCGCTCCAAGCGACGAATATGTTGACAGCCATGGAGGAATTCTATTTTACACGGCAGGTAAATTACTGAGTACGTCTACACCTGCACACTATTGGAGGTGTTCATCCAGTGCATTGCGTCATCATGGTCACGGATCGGAGCTTCTACCTCTTGCAGCATCGTCATGAGCCACGCGTCTTCCATGGGCATTGCTTCGCCGGCTCGCTCGCATTGGGCGACAATCGTCGTGAGCATGTCAATGTCAGTTTCGCTGAGCGGTGCGTCTTCCTCCAATCGCGCGTCAACATTCGTGGGCGTTGACGACAGTTGTGTACCGAGCCAGTCGCTCTCGGTGATGGTGGGAACGGCGATCGCGAGGGGCGCGAGCTTGGGCAGCAGCGGCTTGGCGAGGTCCAGCCGTTCATGGCCCTCCGCAGAGATCTCAAGACTCGATGCGATCAGCTTGCTGGTCTGGTCCTGGCGCCGGCGAATGTTGCTCCATCGCTTCTGGTTAACTTTCGCGCGCGCGCGGTGCTCTTCGCAAAAGCGATGGAGCTTGCCGGTCGTTTTCCGCGCGCGCTTGTTGCAGCAAAACTTGCTTGGGTACTTGCACCGCTCGTCGGGCATGAAATGGGAAATGTCTACGCCCATGCGGGCCGCTCGCACCGTGTCAAGTTCATGGGCTTGCAGCGGTGTGAGGTTCGAGAGACACTTGCGCGGCTTGGTCGACGTGGCCATGGAAACGGGCATAGTGGTGCGCTGGCGACTTTGCTGTCAAATTGCGGAATGGCTGCTTCCTTGCTGTCCAGTCTTCTTCAACGCCGACTCCTCTGCTGGTCGGACGCCCGTGGCCAGAGAGAGGGGAAGTCAGCAATTTTCGACGATGGGGGATGGGCACCATTGGCTGAGTGCCAAAAGTCTCCTTAGCAGTTTCGCATGGCTATGTCCAAACGTAGCGATTTGTTCGCGTGCTTGTTGGTGTGCTCGCCACGTTTCTGTGCACATTTGAGACTTAGGGGCGACTCGACGACAGACGATCCAGTAGAGGCGGACCAGATCATCAGGATCTTGTGATCATGGTGGATTTCTTCCAAGGAAGCAACGGAGTCCGACTGATTGCTGCGGTCCACAAGTGGCTTGTGGTGTGCATCCTCCACTGTACCGATGCCGTTATGCCACAAGCTATGGACCATGGTTCAAGAACTGAGACAGTCTGGCACACTGCATCGTCACTGTCCGTAGAGTACACGGAGTTGATTGGTGTGCACGAAGAAGCAGGGTTGCCTCACTCAAATACAGTACTTCGAAGTATGCACTTTACTAGTTACAGGACAAAGCGCTGGTGCCGCGCTCCACTCCTACCTAGTGGTTATGCGTAGTGCGAGTGCTGTACAGTGCTCGAGAACATGGATTGCGATCTTACGCTGTTGTGTACTGTAGAATACGTAATCACTACTTCGTGGGCTACATACCTACAGCAATAATAAGTAGGACTCCGATGCACTGAAGCTCAATGGTACACTTGTTGCCGGTATTGGCAAGCTCCACAAGATTCTACCATCATACACCTCGCTACAGCTTCAATTCGAAAATGAAACAGTATAATCTGTCAAGATCAATATATCAGGATACTTTTCAGGCGCTGAACATTGAAGCATCAGATGTGCATCTGCAGATGATGCTGGGTGAAGTCACTTACCGTGACGGACCATCAACCCAAGAGACTGCGTCGTGACCGTGTTGTTGAATCCCTCGAACTCCGCGTTGAGCACATTATACATACAGTAGGAGTATCAATTGGACCACGTTCATGTAGTACCAGAGCGACCGAGTGTGTTGCATTTGCACAGCAAACAGTTTTGTGTATTTTAAGGTGTACTTTCGACAGTTTAACGTTGATTGCATCCAAACAGCGTCTGTCGTCCACGCTAAGCGACGGCGGCACAAGGGAATAATTACTAGTATTGAATAGTGTCAAGACGTTCGGCAAGTCCATCACCGGCAAGCTCGTCCGGAGATCTATGTCCTGTTTGCTGTTATGACGGAGGGTCTAAGAATCCCTCGAGGGGCAATAGCCCTGCCGATGTTCCTTTGCTTCACACATACTGGCTTTGTCTGATGTTGCAGTAGAGAGGAAGCTCATCTCGCTCCAAAATAACGATGCTGTCTTCACGCGACATCACTCTTGAGTACACATCTAGACAAAGCGGAATCGCCACAAGCAAGCGAATGCGAGCAGGACTGCATGCGGTCAAGCTCCGTTATTCATACGGTATGTGAACAATTGACCGTGGTTGCGGTGCTTACAGACACACGCTACCCACACAAACGAGGGAAGCAAGTTGACTCGTCGCATGCTGACTTGGGAGCAGCGGCATATCCAAAAGACTTCACTTTGGTTTTGGTGGAATGATGTGAAGAACAGATATCCTACCGTACGCACTCTCGGTGGATCTCAGGCCGCTTTTCTGCCCACGTTTGCGTCGAATGAGTGGCAACTTGTCGATCCCTGCTTGCTCACTGGATGCAAGCGTCTCGATTGTCTGCCCACTTCTTGAACGCACGAGGCGAGCGAGTTCCCTCTCACCGCGGAGCGAGGTGGTGATAGTTCCCGTTCGCAAAGCCATCATCTACAGTACTGTACCCAGACCGAATGATATATATATTAGATGGCAGCAAGTAGCTACGATGAAATAATTTAGCTACGGCAAGTCGCGGCGCCTATCCTACAACGTGCCAATCGCGAGCTCGTCAAACATTGTCGCCGTCACGACGGGCGGTTCGACCTCGTGAAGCATCGTCATGAGCCAGGAGTCTTCCATGGTCATCGCGTCGTCCGATCTCTCACTGAGTGCCACAATCGACGTGAGCGCATCAATATCATCCTCACTGAGCGGAAGATCGTTCAGTTGCATGCCCACATTGGTTGGCGACGGCGGCTGTGAGTTGACTTTCCAGTCGGCTGGCTTGTGTGGGGTAGAGGAGGCAATTTCCACTGGGACCGAGAGTGGCTTGCACGCACTCTTCCAGGATTCGTCTTGGCACAAGGCAAGGCTAACGTTAATGACATCGTGAGCACTTTCTTGGCGACGACGAATCTCGGTCCAGCGCTTCTGGTTCACATTCGCACGCGAGCGATGGTCTTCACAGAAGCGGTGGAGCTTGCCCGTCGTCTTGCGCGCGCGCACGTTACAGCAGAACCGGCTTGGGTACTTGCAACGCTCGTCGGGAGCCATGTGGGAGATGTCGATGCCCATGCGAGCGGCTCGCAAAATGTCCACCTCGTGGGCAACCGCCGGTGGCAGCTTGGTCTTTGGCTTGCGCGGGGCACGCGGCTTGCTATTAATAGTGGTTTTAGGGGTGGTCATGTTGCCATCCATAGGGTGGACGTGGGGCTTTCGTTATTGATGGTAAATTCACGAGTGGTTCTGGCGACGCATTGCGTCCACATGATCCGTAAAGTCGGAGAGAGCCCATCGTCGCCCGCCGTTACGGGGTGTACACAGCACGGATACAGAGACCCGTATCTTACGCAGAGCTGAGTTCAGACGAGGCAGCCGACCAACGCAAAATGGACTTTCTCTGTGTGAGATTGTCCATAAAAATCGATCTGCCTCGTTTATGCGTCGATTTGAGACTTTGGGCGGAGTTCAGACGGGGCAGCCAGTGGCCGCAACACACATGGCGTAATTGTTATGTCTGGCGTCGAAAACGCGTGCTTTGCCACGGCGTCATCGACAGCACGCGCGCGACTGCAACGCGAGGCAGTTTCCCGTGGTCACATGAAGGTCCCGCTGTAGGAGTGCTGGTAGAGCGAATGAACTGTCCCGACTGCTGTTGTGATGCATACTGTACCAACGCCAGAACGCGCCAGTATGTAGCGTGTAGTGATGCGATTGGAATCTTGATGAATGACTGTAGCTTTCGATGGTCGTTTGTATCCTTTACAGTAGCGTCGGAGTGGAAGTCAGTTCATGCAGAAACCTCCTCGGGCGTCATTCAAGAGTGAGGTTGTACATACTGTATAGAGGGGTGGGGGTAGTTTTTTTGCCACAGCAATTCAGCGTGCCGTACGTACATACTAGACGTGAAATAATGCGCTGGCGGGCATGCACGCTCCAAGATCGAGCGTGGGTTCTGAACTCGTCCATCACCCGCTTCAGGTCCTCCGTTGGTTGTCCAGCGGTCTCGATCAGAGTCATGCAAGCGCCATGCAATAAGACTGAACAGCATTCTGATTTTTTTCGAGTCTCGATCACTGCTGTCAGTCACGTTTATGTCCTCGCTTGTGATGGCCAGGGTGGTCGACTAGCTCCATGATCGCGATACACTGAGTTCCTCGAGTCGGGGCTCGCGAAAAATTGGACCGAGTGATTCAATCAAGCACCATGGCAGGACGGAACCCGCTCTCTCCGCTGCGCCCACTGCCCCCAACGTCTTTGCTGCTCTGAACAATGGATTGGCCCTGGTGACTCCCCATACACAACAGCGACGATAGTGGGAAGCAGCTTATCTGTTCGGCGACGCACACCCCGGCGTCGCGATCTGTGCGACGCCCCGCAAAACTCGAAATGAGCTCGTTCTGGGGAAGCCGCGTGAAGGCAAACGAAGTAGGAACCTATCGCTCGGGCAGCCGTGCTGTTTCGTAAGCTGTTTCCACGCCCAGCGAGTTCTTGGCTGAGTCGATATACGTACGCTCGAATCTCACGGCAGACGAGACCAACCTCGTCTTTTGTTGTGTTCCGCTTCGTTTATGTACACATTTGCTGGCCACTTCAATCAGATGGGGCATCTTCAAGCGCAAAAACGGGTAGAGACAGGTCGTATAGGAACAGCATGTTGTTGAAGTGGACGCATAGATGAACAGAAACGATGCCGATTTGGAGAATGTGAAGACGCCTTCCTGACTCTCCAGCCGAGAGCGACCTTTTCCGAGCACATTCTTCCAACTTATCCGCTTCTATGCATCACTATGCGGCTTCTGGAGATGCTGGACTGCCGCTTGGTTCTTCGTTGACCTGGGCATTGTACTGTAGACTCTACAGTCGCTGATCCACGATTCGATGACACCGATGCACTCCGCATCGGCCACGAAACGTCTAGATCAGAGGGCGGGAGAGTGTTTCCCATAAATGTATGATGATCACATCCTGGTTTATTGTCGAGATAATAGAATAGCCAAGACGCAAACCGATTCATGGAAACTTCTCATGCGCTTTGATTTCACGTTTGGGTACATCAAAGAAGCCTTCAACGTTGAATCAGGTACACTGCGATGATTGTTGTTGTTGTATTCACACTCACACTGATCATACCAGTGCTCCTTCACAAGAGTTGTGGAACTTTCACAATATTCGAGAATACTGTACAACCTCACTCTGTCCCGCTTTTGTACAGCGTTTGTGGTATCAGCAGCTGCTTCTCTTCCCGTCTATGCTCACACTTGCGACTTGAAGTTGAGGGCAGAGGAGCCCATCTCCACTGATTTAACATCCTTGACATCCAGAATTTGGATGCGAAACAGCATCTTTCGAAACGGACCTGTCACTTGCGATGGCGTTCGCAGACACCAAGATCGCGAGCAGTCTCATGCTTGAAACTTTCACTGACAAGAGCTCTGGCTATCCGTGGATTTCTTGCCCACCAAACGGCTTTTTAATTTGAAGTGGAATTACTGTGCTGTGTCTTCTCGTTAACTAAACTCTCTTGCAAAAGCTTGAGCGCAAGACCTGATAAAACAGCGTGCTTCTGCCATATCTTTAAGCGCGCGAAATATCCATAGTGTACACTGAACAGTGCGCATTGCACAAAACCCGGCAGACAGTCCGGTCGGTTAACATGTGACGAGGCAATCAAACCAAAGCATTCTTATGTACAGTACTGTTGAGACTTTCGTGTCGCATCACTGTACTACTGCGCAGCTACTTCTACTGCATGTATCATCCTACAGCGATGAGACGTCTTCGGCGTCGTGCTCCACCGAAATCTCTGCTGAAGAGGGGGAATGCCAGACGGTGTGGAAAGCACACTCGGGGGACGCACCCATTGCGGACCCTCCGTCGAGAACCATGGCAACGAGTGCGTCAATCTCATCATCCTCGAGTTCGTCTACCAGAGAGTCTCCGAAAGTTACGGGATCGACAGCTTTCGCAGACGAGTGGTGACCATTCTTGAGGTTTTGCGTGAACTGGCCGTTGTCGATCGATTCGTCCCACACACAGCCCAGCTCGACGGCATTTACAGTAGAACAGAGCGTGCGTAAAGGTGACGTGGCACTTGTCTGCTGCGCGGAGACTTGGCCTCGGCGCATTTCGTTCCAGCGCTTCTGGTTGACGTTGGCACGCGAGCGATGGTCTTCACAAAAGCGATGAAGCTTGCCCGTGGTCTTGCGCGCACGGATATTGCAACAAAACTTGCTGGGGTATTTGCACCGCTCATCGGGCGCCATGTAGGAGATGTCAATGCCCATGCGAGCTGCTCGCGCAACATCGAGCTCGTGAGCGAGGGCAGGAGGGAGCGTGGAGGTCGACGTATTGCGCCGACGTCTTCGCTTGGGGCCCACAGTGGTGACCGCAATGGGCGTGGGGGTGTTCATGTTCCAACTGGGGCTTTCGCGACCAATTGGAAAATGCGACGAGGACGGCTCGAGCAAGCCGAACGAAACTACAAAGGACACACATGTGTTCACGTTATGTACTCATAGTGTACCAGTGCTGTACGTACAGTATCTGCTTGATGTTGAAGGTACCTACAAAACACACACTCCTTGCACCCCGCCTAGTTTATGTACGTCTTGAGCGACCAATCGGATTTTTCGCGACGCAGTCGGTCGTCGTGACCCCGCGAGGGTACACAAATACTTTAAGGCGCGTTCCGAGAATCGTCCCGACCACAGGCTTCTTGTCCATTACACTTGGGCCACGCCCATGTACTGTCCACTTAGTCTTCACTGATTGAGCCACCACAGTTCTGCGGGTGCTCCGAGGCTTCCACTGCGGATCCCGACCCACAGCGCCGTCTCCGTGGGCTGCAGACGTCGTCCGCGCCCTCTTCTTCGATGACAGCTACCGAAGGAACCCAGGCGATGTATGTGTATGTCGCCTGTGGGCGAACGCTCGCAACGTTGGACAGAAGGCAACCAATGCCGCAAGAGGAGGTAGGCGCCGGGGTGAGGTAGAGCGAAGAGCGATGGCCGTGACTAGACGGTCATGCGATACATTCACTTGGACAAGAAGCAGCGCGCTTTGGCGCACGACGAACAGGAGAAGCACCCCACAAGAAGGCCAAGCGAGAGCGCTTCAGCGCTCGGCAGCGAGGAGAGGAGGAGGAAGGGCACGCGAGTGATCCGCTAGGCCCTGCAAGCAATGGTCGACCACGGCGAAGGAGGGAGTTTAACGCACGGATGGAGAGCCATGACAGACGGTGTCGGTCTCCCACGACACAATCGCCCAGCGAAAGCATATCATTGTGTGCGCGACCAGTTGAATGTGTTGAGCGACGGTTGCGAACAGGGTACCCTAGACTAGCCCATCCGTGCGCATTCACGAGAATCGACCGCAGTTGAATGGTTGCGCACGCCCATGAGCCTACGACAAGTCATCCCGACATACCCGTACTAATCGTCATGAGTCTAGCATAGCAGCGGCGCGAGAAGTGTGCAAACTCCGTGGTCCACGGTTCCGAAGATCGAGAGCTTCGCGATCCTGCGATGATTTCTTTTGGCCTTCAAGAAGGAAGCATAAAGTATGGTACAGCCATCTCCCTCTCTGTGTATGAGCGCGCGTCCTGGGGTTCGCGAGGCAAGGCTTCGGCTATATGAATCTATGAATCGCACTAGAGAGGTGAAGTCAGTGGGTAGGGAGTGGTATGTCCATAGGCATCGATCGAACTTTGATATTACATAAGCCCCCCTCGTCTCTACCATGCCGACTCAACAACGACCCCAACTTAGCCATGGATACCCGCACCAGCTCTCAGGTGCGACATCCAGCGGCACGCTCTGGGCATGCGTCCATCCATGTCCATCTGAGCAATGACCTCGGTCCGTGGCTGGTCGACTCTGTCGCCCGCAGGGCCGGCCTCTCTGTTTTGTCGTAGGGCTTTGCCCCCTCTGAAGCTACTAGGTACATTTATTGCGCGTAATAGACTTCAGCTTCATCATCATCATCATCGGACTGAACTTCCTGCTCGCGACCACGGTGTTCCTGGTCGTCCTCACGGGACTGTGTGGCTCGGCGGTGTCTCGTGGGCGCTGCGGTACACCGTCGAGTAGCTTGTCCGTGGCCTAGGCGCTGCTGCTGTTGAAGTTGGAGTCTATTGAGTTACGTCTAGGATAGCGAACTACAGTAGCTAGGAAATGAAGGTTACATTGAGGTCCCCCAATGGGTGACATCATTCGCGAGCAGCCGGGTCAGGTCCTGCCACTCCGGCCGTGTGGTCGGGCGGAAGGTCTGGAGGCTGCAGCGAGTGTCCATGGCGATGTTTGCCGCCGCGTCGGTCATCTTGCTCCAGACCCGCAGGTGATGGTGCCACTGACGGACGCCTAGTTGGTCGGCAAGGAGGCGGGCGGGAGAATGCATCTAGGCGCTGCTGCGCCGAGGCGCGTGGCCAGCGGCCAGAACGCGCTGCGCTGCTGCCCTCCAAGTGGAGGTCAAAGCTGTGGACGACAGTCTGTGTGTTGCTCAACAATCAGTGGATGAGAATGAGTCAAGCGCAGCAACTCTGTGCTCTGGATTTGCAGCGAGTGCGCGAGAACTGCAGTGCCCCCGTCGCGTCCGTGAACACCCTTGTCGCGTCGAAGCGCGGACACTCACGGTCACGAACTTTTCCAGCAATATATCTCTACTCTACCGCTGACGACGTCGATGCCGTGGCTTCGTCGCCACTGTCGCCCGAGGAAGCGCGCAGTGGGAACACGTTGCGACTTTGCCGTCTCCCAGGCCTTTTGCCGCTTCCGATCTCGACTTTGGCTCGATACGACTCTTAAATTTTATGCACGTCTAGACATGATATCTCGTGATATAAATATCCAGAGCTTCCCGTGCGAAGCACGCATTGTAACCAATCTAATGTAATGTTATAGGTTAGTGTGCCTTTTTCTCGTCTCTATCGATAGCTACGATCGCCCTCTACACGCCGAACACCGCAGCTCAACTCGAGGTTTTTCATAAGGATACTTTTGTTTGCCAGTGACTCATTTGTGTATGGTGAACATCGGGGAGCAGAAGTTGTGCTCTTATGATATTTTCTCTTGTATCGTAGGCCTTGAAGTCGCACCCGCAGACTCCCGCAACTCCAGTATCCATTTGTGCCTAATAAGCTCCTCTCAGTCCAACGGTTCGGCCGGGCAGATATCAATTGGGATGTATCACTGAGCCCGCTCCATTGTCTAGCGATACGAGCGTCCAAACGACTGGAAGAACGTGGGCTCGATCTTGCCGCGAGCTTGCTGCGCGTTCTTGAGCTCTCGTTCCGCGGCCTCACGGGCCTGGCGCTCAAGCGCCTCTTTGATCGCGAGCTGCTCCATGGCTTTCTTGCGCTGCACGTTGTGGTCTTCCTCGACGAGTATTCGATGGAGCTCAGTCTGGCGTCGCGCATCCGCGGCCTCGTCGCTTTTCGCTTGGTCTTGCTGGCGTGCCTTTTCCGTGAGCAGGTGGTCGTTCTGGGCAAGGTACCGCCGTGTCTGATCGTGTGAGAAGCCTTTCCAGTGGTCCACGCGCACGCGCTGGTCGAACGCGATACCCGGGAGCTGTGCCTGCAGCGGGTTCTCACTGATGAGGTTGCTCTGCAGGGTCTTCTGGATCTCGTCGGCGTTCATGGCCTGCTCCTGCACGTGGCGACGGCGTTCCCGGTCGCGCTTTTCGTCCAGCAAGAACTGGTTGAACCGCTGGAGTTCGAGCGCGATCTGCGCGCGTTCACGCTCCGTCACCGTGTGGAGCGACTGCTGGAACCGCTCAATCTCGGCCAAGTACGCGGCGAACTTTTTCTCCTCATCGGCATCCATCGCCTTGCGCTGTCGCCGCTCCTCCATCTGGGCGAGCGTCCACTCCTTCAACTGAAGGGCTTGGAGCCGAGTGCGTTCCAGTCGCTGCGGGTCTTCGCCAGAGAACTTTTGGGCCGCCCCTGGCGCGCACGTCTCGGGCTCGATGGGGATCGCCCGCTCGCGTGCGTCGCGATCGCGCGCCTGCTCTCGCTCGGCCGCCTGCAGTTGCCAGTCGTTGCGGAGCGTGAGCATCTCCTTGCGCTTGGCCAGTGCGTCTTCCGACTCGACGTGGATCAAGTACCGCCGAATGGCTTCATCTTCGTCGTCGGCACGGCGTTGGGCGTCACGCTCCGCTTCCTCTTGGCGCTTCTTCTCTTCGACCTGGTTCTTGACGCCCGCGATATCGGCCTTCCACCCATGAGCAAGGAACAAGGTGAGCGAACAGATGAGAGGGGACAATGTCCGTTTCAGTGTGCCCACTTACGCCAATGCTACGCAGGCGTCCGGGGCCGAGCTTCTTGGATCGTTCTTGCTCACGCTGGCGTCGCGCCTCGAGCCGCAATGTCTCCTTGTCGTCCAGGGCCGCTCCGACCACCATCGCTCTCGTTCGATCCTTGCGCTTGTGGAGGCAGTCTCCTGTCAGAAGGAGCTCCAAACACCTCGCGCCCGGCCTGCTCAGAACCAAACGACCCACTCTTGCGTATCGCGTGGGTATTTTTGGGCCCCCAGCGCTATCTGATCAGCTTGATGGCGAGCCGTTTTCTCTCTGGATTGCGAGTGGGATCGCGAGGTCTGGAACGCTGGGGTAGATTATGTTTTGCGTGTTTTCGTCCAGCTTACTCATTTACACATGCCTTTTTCTTTTCTTCTTGGTTTCTGCGGTGGATTCTCTCTTCTCTTTCGCTCGCGTCACACGACTTCTTCAGCTTCGTCCTCCAGACTCTTCAGGTACTCGTCCAGTGACATGCCGCGCACGAGCACGGGCTTCTTGTTGCCCACGATGGCGTCTTCGTCCACGTACACGGCCGTGACGTCCTTGAGGTCGGGGAGCTCAAACATCGTGTCGATCAGCGCACGCTCAAAGATCGAGCGCAGCCCACGCGCACCCGTGTTGCGCTTGAGCGCGAGCTCGGCGACCGCGTCCAGCGCCGCGTCGGTCGCGTGGAACTCGACGCCGTTCATGGCAAACAGCGCCTTGTACTGCTTCACGAGCGAGTTCTTGGGCTCCGTCAGCACCTGCACGAGCTCGTCGCTCGTGAGCCCCGACGTGCTCACGAGCAACGGGAAGCGCCCAATGAACTCCGGGATCATGCCGTACGCCACGAGATCTTCCGGGTCCGCGCGCTGCATCAAGCTGCCGATCTGCTCCGACTCTTTCATGCGCGTGTTCTTCATCTGCGCGCCAAAGCCGATGGACGACTTGAGCGTGCGTCTCGCGACGAGCTGCTCGAGCCCCGCGAAGGCGCCGCCGCATATGAAGAGGATATTGGTCGTGTCGATCGTAATGTACTCGCCCCGCGGGTTCTTGCGGCCGCCCTTTTCGGGGACATTGACTGACGAGCCTTCGAGCATCTTGAGCAGCGCCTGCTGGACGCCCTCGCCCGACACGTCCCGCGTGATGCTCACGTTCTCCGACTTGCGCGAGATCTTGTCAATCTCGTCCACGTACACAATGCCGCGCTGGGTCGCCTCCAGATTGTAGTTGGACGCCTGGTACAGTTTGAACAGCACCGACTCGACGTCCTCGCCGACGTAGCCGGCCTGCGTGAGGCAGGTCGCATCGGCAATGACGATCGGCACGTTCGCGAGCCGCGCCAGTGTCTTGGCCAGCAGCGTCTTCCCGGACCCCGTGGGACCGATCATCAGGACGTTGGTCTTGTCGAGCTCGACGTCATGCAGCAACGAGAGCTGCTTCTCGAGCGGCAGTTCGCGCTCGCCACTCGACGGCTCTGGCACGCGAGTGCTATTGCTATCACTAGGGTGTTTGTCGGCTGCCGGGTCCATCCACACTTCTTCCAGCAGCAAACGGCGATTCAGGCTCGCGAGACCCGGCGTGGAAGACGACGACGAGGCCGCCGCCGTGGAAGAAGAAGACGAGGACTCGTCGCCGTCTTCGCCAGCGAGCGCAGACGCCTCAAACATGGACGCTTGGTGGAGACGCTGCTGGAGCTGCTGCTGCTGGGCCGCCGCCCGCGCGGCCGCTTCCTTGCGCGCGCCCAGCAGCTCCTGCGCGCGGAGCCGCTTGTAGTGGTTGTACACGCCGACACTCAAGATGCGCTTGACGTTTTCCTGGCCAATGACGTACTGGTTGAGCCCCTCATAGATCTCGCGCGGCGTAAGCAGCCGCTGCTTGTGCTGCGTGGAGGCCGCGCGTCCGCCGCTTGTGTGGCTGCTGCTGTTCGTGGACGCAAACGCCTCACTCGCCAGTTTCTCGTATTCGCCGTCTGCTGTGTGGAGAGATACATCAGCCTCAGCATTTCAAGAGCGACAACAAGAGAGAGAACGTACCGTTCATGCGACGGCGCAGTGGCGCAGCCGCTGGCCCCGACGACGTGGATGATGCCGACGGGGAGCTCGCGCCGATCGAGTTGCCGGCGCGCGTCTGCATCGTCGTGCCTAGCAGCGACGGCGACGAGAGTGAACTCAACGCCGCGGCCGCCGCGGCGTTGCGGAACGAAGGCGGCGGTCGCGCAGACGGCGGTGGCGACGCCGGCACCGCGGATTTGACGGCAAAGTGGAGATTACAACCCGTGCACTTGACGACGTCGCCTTCTTTGAACGCACACTCGGGCGACGACGGCGCCGCCGTGGGCGTGCGCACGGCCGCGCCCGACGAGGACGAGGACGAGGACGGCGCGTCGGCCGCGAGCGAGTCTGCGAGCGCCAGTGTCGAGCCGCACTGCGGACAGCACAGCGGCTTGGCGGCGGCGGCGGAGGCGCTCGAGGCCTTGCCGCAGAACGCACGCATTGCCGACGCAGTCGAAAAGATCCGGTTCCGCTCGAATAAGACGTCGCCGCCGGTCCGCACGGAGCGATATGTAGACGTCATCATCGGTATTGTCGCGGCCGCGGCCGCGCGGCCCGTGTGGACGTTGTGGACTGTGTGGACGGTGTGGACGGCCTTGGCAGCGTGCGCGGCCGCGCGGACCGAGTTGCGGCGGATCATGACGCGGCCGGAGAAGGGTGAGCGGACGGGAGGGGGGAGAGAAGGGTGGATGGCGGCTTGTGTGTGTCACCCGAGAGAGGGGATATGCCGCGGAATGGAGAGGAGCGAGAAGGGAGCGCGTGCCGAGTGTGGACCGAGGCAGCTTGAAGAGCTGATGGGACTGTGCTGCTGAGAAGTTTCGCTTCGTCCGCACTAGTAATTTACGCCTATAAATTTCGGTCGAATATAAAACCGAAGAAAAGGATATCGAACCGGTTTCAGCATAAAACCGGTATGGATCCTCTTGGTGTTCAGTATTTGATGTGGCTCACATCGAACTGATGTGGGCCACGTAATAGTGCAATCTGAGTGATATCAAAATTGATATGGCTTCTGAAACCAATTCATGAAACAGTGACGTTGAAGTGCCTTACGCACGAATCACAACGCGAATATAGCAACGCGTCCTGACCGCTGCATGATGGTTCTCATCTTCATACAAGAGACACGTGTATTTAATCTGCGACGCTTTCAGTGTTTCTGGACTTGCTGCTTCGGTTCCACTAAACCATCCTTTCGATCAGAATATCGAAGTCGATGGGCACTTGCCGTCCGTGGCGGGAAGTGGATTAGCCTGAGTGATTCGGAGGCGTCATCACTGTTAGCGATCAGGCATCGGATGGAGCAAACTCCTGGAATCTCAGCGACATATTGGGCATTCCCAGCCATTTGCAGGAGATGGCACCATATTGGATTTCGATCTTGGCTCTCTGTACACACTGTGTAGAATAACTCCAGTGAATACAGTACGTAGAGTGCGTTTGCGCACACAAATGATGGAGATGGATCGGCTGCAAAATGGCTAGATTTGGTGGTGCCACGTCGCCCCCGTCTATTCAGCTCGCTTTCTGATTGGCCAGTACTGACGTGTCATCGATGCAAATGAGGTGATGACCAATTGCACCAGCGGAACCCACGAAGATAATTCGTAAAGAAGGGTTATAAGTTTAGAAGCTGCCTATCCTGCTTCAGAGTCATATCGATTGTGGCCAAATGGCAAACCGCTGGGTTCTTATATCAAAATACAGAGGTACTGTCGTTCCGTTCTGAGCCTTTTAGAGGCGCCAAAAAAAGGCCATTTTGGTCCATCCCTTTCCGTGATGGGTTCCTCCAACAACTCGCTTTTTGGTGAGAAAACGACATGTGTCTGCTTCAGTATTGTGGTGCCGAAGATGGAAGAGGATTCCATACTGAAATCTAGGTTAAAAGTTAGGAAATTTCTAATCTACAGTCATCAATGGAATCCAGCCAAAGTGGGGGAGAACCCATTTTTTGTGGCTGGACATCACGACTTTTACGCACGTGGCCAGAGTTGGCCAGTCAAAAGCGTTCCCTCTCTCCCTCTTGTCCCCTTCTCTTTCTCTGGGAAGGGATCAGGACTTGTTGATCCCCTCACCTTATCCACAGTAGTTCGCCCTTGTGTCGCAGCATACCAAGGCACTTCACTTTGCATTTTGCTCCGCCACCAGCGCAAGCCTCAAGTCTCAAGTCTCCACTCAAGACCTTCTCCCCCTCGCTTCAACATGCGGAGCTCCTCCATGACGTCGTCGGCGCGGCTTCTGCTGGCCGCCGTGGTCGCCGTTGCCGCGTGCGCACTGCTCGTGCGTGCGCAGGATGCTGGAGATCCCGCGCCCGCCAAGTGCGAGGCCAGCCAGTACAACGACCCGGCCAACGTGACAGTGTGTCTCGACTTTGCGTCGCCGTTCTCCAAGGCCTCGAAGGATCTCTCGACGGCGCTCGACTCGGGCAACACGGCGTGGATGCTCGCGGCCTCGGCTCTCGTGATGATCATGACACCGGGTGTGGCCTTCTTCTACGCGGGGCTCGCCGGTGAGGAGATGGCCAGCAACACCATCATGATGTCGTTCGTGAGCATGGCGCTCGTGTCGATCCAGTTCTGGGCCTTTGGCTACTCGGCGTCGTTCGCCATGGAGATTTTCGGCTGGGCCGGGTACAAGAACGTGACGGGCGTCGTTGGCGGTGTCTACGGCGTCAAGATCCCGAATGTGCTCTTTGCGTTCTTCCAGACGCAGTTCGCCATGATCACGCCAGCGCTGCTCAGCGGCGGCATTGTCGGCCGCATGAAGTTCGGCACGTTCATTGTGTTTATCCTGCTCTGGACGTCGTGTGTCTACGATCCGCTCGCGCGCTGGATGTGGTCGCTCAAGCTCGACGACAACTACGCAGCCACGGCCATGGGCTGGGAGGGCAAGATGGGCAGCCTCGACTTCGCCGGCGGCACAGTCATCCACGTGAGCAGCGGCTTTGGTGCGCTCGTGGCGGCCATCATGGTCGGCAAGCGGTACAACCACGGCGAGCCGGTCAAGCCCCACAACGTGCCGCTCGTCATGATTGGGCTCACGCTGCTCTGGTTTGGCTGGTTTGGCTTCAACGCCGGCTCAGCCACGGCCGCCGACGGCGTGGCTGCTGTCGCCGCTATCAACACACACTTGGCTCCCTCGGCTGGCTTCCTTACGTGGATGGCACTCGAGTACGCTGTCCACAGGAAAACGGATCCGTGCGGCGCCGCCTCTGGCGCGGTCGCCGGTCTCGTGGCCATCACCCCCGGCTGTGGCTACGTGCAGCCGTGGGCGTCTGTGATCTTTGGCGTCGTCGGTGCCGCCGTCGCGTTTGGTGCCATCCTGGCCAAGAACAGCCTGCGGTACGACGACACGCTCGACTCGTTTGGTCTCCACGGCGTCGCGGGCTTTGTGGGCGGTCTGCTCACGGGCCTGTTCGCCACCAAGGACGTGAACCCCGCCATCACGGGCGGCGCGTTCTACGGCAACCCAAAGCAACTGCTCCACCAGTTTGTCTCGCAGTGCGTGGCCGGCGGTTACTCGGCCGTCGTGACGTTTCTCATCTTGGTCGTGCTCAAGTACACCATGGGGCTCCGCGTCTCGGAGGACAAGGAGATTGAGGGCGTCGACATTTCGTACCACGGCGGCGCTGCGTACGCCGGCAACGTGAGCCGCGCCGCGATCATGTCGCCCAACTTCAAGGCTGCGAACCCGCCTGAGGGCGAATTTGCCGAGCTCATGACGCCGGCGACGTCGTCGTCCCCGAAGAAGTCAGGCGCGACAGACGCTGCGGGCAATGTCTAAGATAAGACGACGCGAGGTTTCATGTTCTGTCCTACTACAAGTAATTACGTGGATAAAAGAGAAACGAGCGTATTGCTTCTCGAGATTTTCTGTGCCTCGTATCAATGGCAGAAGAAGTGGATTAGTCGAGAGCACGATTGCATCATCCTGTGGAACCCAAAGGCAGCTGCGTGCTGAGGTCAGCATCAAGTGAGCTTTCTCCTCTTCTCGTCACAGATTTACTGTGCGTACTATCTCTCTCAGAACAAACTGAAGCTGAGAATCCCTCCGGTTTGGTTTGGTCTGAGAGAAATAGGGAGGAGAACAAAAAGACGAGAAAAAAAAGAAGATTGTTTCTTCGCTCTGATGGTGGGGTCAGATGTGAGTCCAGCAGTGTTCGGCGACCAACACGGGTATGGCTGGATTGCGATGGATGATGCCCGCAACCATGTTTGTGGGTTTTCCGTCTCCTCGAAGATGTTGAAGCGAGATCCGCTTCTGGCCCGTCTCTTGCATCACTGAAGCGGGGTAGGGACAGAACGAAACCTCAGCTTCTGTTCTGCGGACTGGAGCCATTTCGTGGAGGTCGCGCGAAGGTTGCATGTAGGTTGCTTCAACGCATCCCGGCTTTTGTTGCTCTTCTCAGAATGCTCCCAGAGGTGTTTGACCAAACACTCCGGCTGAGCCGGAGTACCTGGCTCGTGTCG